>CM035807.1:59641328-59902465 GCA_020466095.1 Chlorops oryzae | reverse complement strand
AAGCAACAGTCAACTAACAAGTGCAGTCAACTTTTGGACGTAACCATCGGAATGACATCAAGAATAAGCAAAATTAATTGGAATCTGGAGACCGTTATTCAAATAATTGGCTCAATGATGACCACATTAACTCTTTTTGACGTGGGAATTAAAGGCCGCGGAAAGACAAAATTTATGAAAATAGAAGTAAAGTTAAACCCCCATCCCAAATAACAGTCATAGGGAAATAATCGAGAACGAGGAGATGGTTACAACCATAAACAACATAACCACAGTTTTAAAGAAAACGCAATCTGGAAAGAATTAAAAAGAAGTAGAATTGCGTGTTCCAAAACACCTGCAGACTTGCAGTTAACCAACAATTTTCTATTAATTATATAGACGAACCACAATTTTGATAAAAAAACGCACTGCAAGAAAAATTGAACAAAATTGCGACAAACGCAATCTTACCATAGACAAAAATGCGCTCATCTCTTTTTTAAATTGCACGATAAGAATAAAAAATGAAAGCTTTACTAATACTAAACTTGTAATAGAAGAGAAGTACTTCTATCCAGAAGGACAGTTGGTGAAAACCGAATTTAACGACACGATAACATTCGAAGAAATTCGAACGAAAAGTTTCAAAAATAGAAAACTCATTGAAGAACTAACGTTGCATAGAAATATTTCGTACAGTATCAGTGTCACCATAGCATTATTAGCAATAGTTGGAATAATTATTCTGTATTTTTGTTTTGAAAAACGCAACGAAAAGTTAAAAGCAATATTACGGTGTGTGAAATGTCATCCGCCAATAGACGACAAAGTATCCGTACGATCAACAGACAATACCGCGAAAAAATCGACAACCCTTCGAAAGCCTGATAGATCACGCAAAGGCACATACAGATACACACACGCACGTGGGCACATTACAAGAAATCCAAAAGTATTAAAATTTTTTTTTGAAGAAAGCTGCTTCGAACATTTTGCAAGCAAGTAAAAAATTTTTCAGACGCACAACCACTACACCAGTTTTCCAAGAGGTGTTATTCACAGGTGAGTACGTTAGTAAACACTTTAACATAATACTTATCAGCAGCGACGCAATACTCCAATATCCATGATGCTCAAACGATGTGGAGCCTAAAAACCTAAGAAGAATAATTCCATTAAATTTTTTTGTCAAAAAGAGGCTGCATTGGATCAACTCACAGGAAGGGGGCAGGAGCCCCCTCTTCTTCCGTTATGTGCCGAGAAATAATCCCAATAACGCCACAAAACGCTAAGCCAAGCTTCAGGTAAGAACATTGGAATGAATCCTACATAATTTGGCAGTATTAAAATTCTGGTAAAACGAACAAGTTCAAACTCACCGAGAAAAATTTCCCTGCTCACATCAACCGAACGACATAAACTAATTCAAGCCTTGCGAAAGCGCATCAAGCCCAACAGAAATTTTTGCACATTAAGCAATTCCGAGATAAGCCAAGGCGACATGAAAACCAAAACAGGCAGAGAAGAAAAAGTATTTTTGTTTTTTTTTTTTTTTTTGTTTCCAATAACCAAGCTAAACCAAATTTTCAAACAAATGTGCACATACTTCTTGAGATAAACAATAAAATTTTTTTTTAAATCGAAAAGCATGTGCACATATTTACAGATCGAAAAAGTATTTGCATGAATGGTCAATACATGCATGCACATGCTTACAAATGACGACATAAGTATAGCTGAAGTTTTGAACTTATGTCGCGCAACCAAACAAAAGAAAAGACAGACAGAAATGCTTGCACCGTTTCTGAAATTGAGTCATCTTCCATTCACAAAAACTTTTCTGAAATTGAGTCATCTTCCATTCACAAAAAACTTTTAAAAATTACGTTCACAAAACGAATTATAAAATCGTGATTCTCACCAATTGCGACCAAAATAAAAAAAAAAAAAAAAAAAAAAAAAAAAAAAAAAAAAAAAAAAAAAAAAAAAAAAAATTTATAAAAAAATAGAAAGTAATTGCAATTGAATTGACAGTTGCACATACTTTCGATATAATTATAAGATAAAAGGTTTTATTCAAACCTTCCAAAAAGAGGGGAAGGGAGCTATTAAAATAAGAATTTTAAACTCAAAATTGCCAAATTGAAACTATGATTACAAATGAAAAATTATTTTTGAAACTTCTAATTATATAAAATTTGGAGAAGCGTTAATTCGAGTTAAGTACATAATATGAAAAAAAAAAAATAAGATAAAAACAAAATATAACTAGAGTTAAGAGAAAACAAAATATATATAAATATGGTGAAATGCATAAAATGAAAAAATATAAATATATATATGTAATAGCTCTATATTTCAAGTAAGAATCCTCAATTTAAATAATGGATTCAAATTAAATTCTGAATTAACAATGTTAACTAAAATATGCATATACATATATTATCAAGGATGTAAAATTGGATAAGTAGAGAAATTATATAAGATTCACAACTAAAGCCTAGGAAAAGGAAAATTTTAGATAGTTTGTCAAACACTGAGATCTGCACGACTTCACCGTTACGTAGCAGCTCAAAATGGCCGAAAATCTTGGACTCACCGATGAGAACTTCACTGAAACACCAGCATTACGAAACGACGGTAATATATTTGCAACAAGTCCAGACGCACTAAAGATCACCTGAAGATTGATAACTGCATACAACAAATTCGAAAAATACAACAAAGTTTTAACAACTCTGGCGCAATCCCAAACATCGTTGGCATTACCATCATGACCTATGAAGCACTATGCGACCTATGATCACTGCTCTTCCAATTCAATTATCGAGGGCCAACCTATGCTGCCTGCTGATATTTTCCGCAGCAAACCCTTGCGAAGCATAACACAATTGACGAAATACGAACCCGTCACTATGCTCGTGACTTTTCAGAAAAGGGGAGGGATGTTGTGAGTCACTTCTACCGAAGTCACGTCACACTGCCGGCACTAAGAAGAAAATAGCAAAGTGTCATCAATAATGCGGAAACGAAGAAACGATAGCGATCGGGTGCAATGTGTCAACAAAGCTCGACGGTTGAAATATGAAGCTATCATATTCAAACAGTGGTCAGTGGGCCAAATGCAGAATTGGGTCACCAATTATTATTAATAGCGCAGCAACATGGAAAGAGAACTGGGTCAGCGCGACAACAACAGCCAGCTGAAGAAATAGAACGATGCAGAGACGCAGAAGAGCACACTGGAAATGATCGACTCGAGGAAAGTGCATGCAAAGCACTTTCTGATTATAAAAGCTGATCATCGAGCAACGGAAAGGGACTTGCATTTTGGAATCGACAAGTACACATCTAGATCTCAACTTTGGCGCACCTACTTACGAGCCAGGACGACAAAGTGTGGATCTCCGTGTTAGCTAGGGATTAGGGCAGTAAGTAAGCTAGAATAGAAACTATTAAAAGGACTTTATTAAATAAACATTTTTTATAACCGAATAAAGTCAGTGTTTTTATTTGGGAAAGTACAGAGTCCTTATTGGCGCTTTACGCGAGGTCCTTCCCCCCAGCACGCACAACAGTCGGACGTCGTAAAAAAACAGAACTGTTGCATTAACTGTTTATCTTTTTCGCATCTCCTAGAAGATTGCCCAAGTTCATACACGTGTAGTTAATGTCAGCAGCGTAATCACACCCTCCTTCATAAAGAATCCAGTAAACCTCAAACCAGGGGGGTCAATCTGTATCGCGTTTCGTATCGCATATTTCGCGAATTCGGGCATTCAGTACTCTGTTATGCGATTTTCGCATTTCAATTTTTCCCCTTTCGCGTTTTCGCATTTTAAGCACTCTGAAACGCGAAAGCAAATGTCAAAGTCATTCGAAAGTAGCGAATTGATTTGCGATAGCTGTTGACCGTACGCAAATAAAATAAATTGCATGTTAAAATCAAATTTTTTACGATTTAAGTATATTTATTTAAACAAATTTATTTTGCAGGGACACTTAAAGTAAAAACGCGTACACTTAGGCAGATCAATTTGAAATTCTCTTCGAAATTATTAAAACGTATTCCTATTTGGGCAAGGGAGAGCAGTAGCTAAAAATCATTTTAAAAAAATTGTGAACGGACTTAAATGTCGTTGGTCCACCTGCTTGTGATGTAATTCAAAAAAATTTGATATATCGCACATGTAACAACAAGAGCGTCACAACTCAAAATTTGGAGTTTTTCAGAAAACGCACATTAACAGATGCAGTCTGGGTAGAACCCAGTGGGTACATTTGTATGACGAAGAGCCCGACATACATAACTGTTTTTTGCGCTAATTAGTAATAACAAAAACGCAACTATGAGTGTGTGATTGGGTAGACAGGTGACCCGTGAACAGATTTCTTACATTAACCCCAATTTGAAAAATTTTGAGTTGTGACACTCTTGCTGTACATGTGCGATATGTTTTTGTTTAATATGTTTTAATATGTGTATGTGCAAATAATAATAAGAATTCAAAGAGTGGATAGACTACAAAAACCATTTGAGGGCAAGATTAAGATGTGGAGCATTCCTAACACCGGAGGAGGGCAATCGCAACACTATTGTCTGAATCATAGAAGTCATTGCTCTGAGTCGGTCGTGTGCGGAAAAATGCAATTATTCTGTGGCGAATGTAAACTTTCTTTGACCGCTGAACTTAGCGCTAGTGCTCTGAAATCGACCGGTCATTTGCGGTGTGCATCAATTTGCGGTCGTCTTTTTCATAACCATTGCGTTAAGTTGCCATCGGAGGCAAAAAAACTTCTCTCAAACTCCCCGAATTTACTGTGGCAGTGTGATTCGTGTGTGGAAGTTGCCGAATCTGCTTTTAGTAAAATTGAGAATCTGTCATCACTCTTAAAAACTCTTAACGCGAAAATAGTGAAACTCGAACAATCTTTGTCTAACGGCTCTTATAACCTTACTAAGAGTAAAAAAAGAGTAAATTCACCGTGCGATAAATCAGCAATAGTAACAGTTCCTTGTTCTTTACCTTCTGTTTGTATTGTACCATCGCCTGCCGAACATACTGATAATGAACAGTTTGAAGATGCGGTCGAGTTTTCTTCGCAGCCTGCTAATGAACATGTAAACCAGTGGCGTACGGTTCGGGGAAAAAAGCCGAAAAGGAAATCAACTCCTAAACTCAAGCGTGTTTTTGGGACTGCACCGGCATGTGAAGACTTACAAGTTGTTCATTCCAGTAAATTTATTCACATTTCTAAGTTTAACATTAACACCGAGCCGGACGCAATTATTAAATTTGTTGCTGATGCCCTCAAACTCCCTTTAACTACTTTCACTTGCTTCAAACTAGTAAAAAAAGATGCAGACCTATCCAAACTCCGCTTCGTGAATTTTAAACTGGGTGTTCCAGCATATCTGTATGATAAAGTTTTCGACGAATCAATTTGGCCTTTATCAATTAAACTTTCTCGATTCGTAACTAAGCCAAAAAACTCAGAGTCTGCCGTAGCCTCATTACCATCAAACCTGTTGAATACCCCTCAACCGGATCAAGTGGCTACGCAAAGTTATCGGCACCGACTCGTCAGCTTCGCCAACGCACAATCACTCTCTCATCGCAGAATCAACATTCTCAAAAACTTCTGAGCTTAACCATACAGATTATGTTTTCTTTATTTTATCATAATGCGGGCGGAATACGGACGAAAACAAATCAACTTTTCTCTGCTGCTTCTATGCATGATTTTGAAATAATCGCTCTTACTGAGACTTGGTTAAATGCAAGTTTTCTTTCGTCAGAGCTCTTCGACAATTTCTACTCCGTTTACCGTAGAGATCGCTCTCATCAGCGTGGAGTTACCAGAGGTGGAGGCGTTTTAATTGCTGTATCATCTGATCTCATCAGTAGAGAAGTGACGCTTGCAAGGGGAGGCGACCTTGTTGAGCAGCTCTGCGTTGCAGTAAAATTTAAAAATGTTAGTTCGTCAATAAATGAAATTTTCTTTATCTTAAGTTACATTCCCCCTAACAGCTCAAGTGAAAATTTTGACGATCACCTGTTTAATGTTGAATCTATTGTTAACTCGTTAAACTCTCAACAATCTATATGTATTCTTGGTGACTTCAACTTAGGAAGTATTGACTGGCAGTTAAAAGAAGGTTTTCTCGTACCTTTAAATTTAAAACGTGATATTGAATATCGCTTCTGTGATGCAATGCATGCTTTAAGCCTTTTTCAAATAAATCATGTTAAGAACGATATTAACAGAATTCTTGACCTAGTTTACGTTTCAGATAGTATTAAGTTCGAATCGCATAAATGCGATTTTCCCCTACTTAGCGAATCCGTTCACCACAAATCTCTGTTGCTAAATTTTAGCTTCTATCGTTACTGCAATGTTGACGAGATTAAATCTTCTTCACAATTTGATTTTTATAAAGCTGATTACACGGCTTTGAATAATTTCTTTAGCTCTACAAATTGGTTCAATGTGTTAAAAAACTCAGATCTGCAACGGATGTATGATGTTTTTAAATCTATTCTTATTGAGGGTCTCTCTCTTTATGCTCCGTTGAAATTTTGTAAACGTAAATACAATCTTCCTTGGCAAAACCGACGTTTGCTGAACTTAAAAAATATAAGGAACAAAGCACATAAAAAATTTAAAAGAAGCGGTCTTTTGACTGACAAAAATATTTTTCTTCTCAGGAGAAGAGAATTTGATTTTCTTTCCAATTTTCTTTATAGGAAATATATAGATACTATGGAAAATAACATAAAGTCCAATCCAAAGACATTTTGGAGATTTTTAAACAGTAAACGCTCTTCTTCAGGTTTACCACAATCTATGGAATTAAACAATAAGAGGGCAAATGATAAGAAGGGTATATGCGAATTATTTGCTGAATACTTCGGGTCAATTTTTGACAGCTTTGAATCGGCAGTTTATACTCCTGAATTTTCTGAAATTTCTCAAGTGGTTGATATTGGTAGCTTGCTCTTATCTGAAGATGAAGTATTACAAACATTACGGACTTTAGATGTTAGTAAGGGTGCTGGTTATGATCTTCTTCCGCCACTGTTCCTCAAAAACTGCTCACTTTCACTTTATCAAGCCTTAACCATGATTTACAATAAATCTCTATGTTCTGGGTTATTTCTGGATGAATGGAAAACATCGGTTATATCTCCAATTTATAAATCCGTATAAAAAGCTCAGTTACAAATTATAGGCCTATAGTCAAGTTGTCTATTATTCCTAAAGTTTTAGACAAACTTGTGAATAAAAAGTTGTTTGGCACTCTAAAAGCCCATATCGCTAATGAGCAACATGGATTTTTTCGTGGAAGATCAACCGTTTCCAATTTAATTATATTTTCTAACTTTTGTATAAATATGATTGAAAATGGAGCACAGGTAGATGTATTATACACCGATTTTGTAAAAGCTTTCGATTCTTTAAATCACAATATATTACTTAAAAAAATAAACTGTTTAGGTTTTCACTCGAACCTTCTCTGCTGGTTAAAATCTTACCTCACAAACAGGAAACTTACAGTTGCTATTGGGAATGAGTACTCTAGGGAAATAGTAGTGAATTCGGGCGTCCCTCAAGGCAGCCATCTGGGACCTTTTCTTTTTGTCTTGTTCGTAAATGATATTGTCCGCTTATTTGAGTGGTGCAGCTGCCTACTTTATGCTGATGATTTAAAAATATATCTCTCCATATCGAGCTCTGATGATTGTGTTAAATTACAATCCGATATTTGCCGACTTGAAGCTTGGTGTCTATTTAATTGTCTGCGCCTTAATTTCGCTAAGTGCCAAATTATGTCATTCTCCCGCATACTACAGCTAATATCGTTTAATTATACGTTTAATGCTGCCCAAAGTATAGCGAGACCGAATGTGATAAAGGACTTAGGAGTACTATTCGACGCTGAACTTTCTTTTAAACTGCACCGAGATTTTATTATTTCTAAGGCTAATCGCCAGCTTGGGTTTGTTACCAGATTAGGCAGGGAATTTATTGACCCATTTACATTAAAATCAATCTTTATTAGCATTGTAAGATCCACTATTGAATACGCCTCTGTCGTCTGGGATCCTCTCTACGAAAATGAAATTAGCCGCGTTGAAAAGATTCAGAAGCGGTTTTCCAGATTCGCTTTACGGCGTCTAGTTACCCTAGATAATATGCCGAGCTATTCCAGCCGGTGTCGTTTGCTTAATATTGAAAGCCTTGCTGTAAGACGTAGAATGCAAGGAGTCTTGCTGATCAAGGACATAGTTGATGGAAAAATCGATTCTTCTGAGTTGCTCTCTTTAATACCTTTCGCGGTGCCTCAAAGGCCATTGCGAGAGCGTGTTTTATTTTTTATTCAAACACGCAGAACCAATTATGGAGCTAATGAACCTGTGATTAGATGCCTCCATCGCTGTAATTTGGCGTCAAATGCATGCAATTTTGACGGCTCAAGAGATGCGTTGAGAAGGGATTTAGCCAATTTTTTTAATAACTAACGTTATTCATTGTAATTTCATTGTACAAGCCATTAAGTTATTAGTATTAAGTAGGTTAAGTTGTTAATCTGTAAGGAATTATACTCCGGTAGATTGAATAAATGAAATGAAATGAATCGGTTGGAATATAATCTAGTACAATTGCTCTCAATGAAGGATTCGGTGCAGCGCAAAGTTTTGAGGTACATAGCTGACCTGCGATCTATAATTGTTACTTGCAGCGAAAATGTTGCAATTTGCAACAGGGCAATTCCATTTAGTCAAACCCGTCACTATCACTTTTTTTAGGTTTTAGCTCAAAATATTTAAAACAAGCGGGATGTGATTCTCATGGATTTATAATTATGAAAACTTTCAACAGTTCATCAATGATATTACCTAATTTCTGGTCAATATGGCTGAAACGGGTGTCAGCTTTAGAACAATTTTGCGTGGAATTTCCCAGCATTAACTTGCAAAACGATAAAAACAAATCCAAGTTTACTTTTCATTCACTCGCACTTGAAATTTTTTGACAGCAGTTTGCATAGTTTTGAAACTTCAAGACGAGTGTTGCTTCTTTTCGTGAAGTTTTACGAAAGCAAATACGAAAGCGCAACCGAGTTCCGATTTGCCTTCGAATCGCATTTGACTTTCGAATCGCATTGCTTTTCGAAACGCGATACAGAGTGACCCCCCAGCCCTTCGAACTGAACACCCACGAATGGAAGTCATGCTCGCAGAGCTCTGCATAATCAAGTTGAATCGTCGGCATCTCCGTCGACCGTCGCAAGTCGTTTGAGTAGATCACACTCGATATCCTCAAATGTTTCTGCCACCAGTTCCTCGGCGTATTACCGTATTATAAAACCATTTCGCAAGGATCTTGTTATGCACCGCCGTTGTCCATCTGAGTCTCAATGGTTAGATTTATCCCGCCATGGCATTAGTGGACCCAGGGTCGGAGTTTACTTTTATTTGGGATAGGCTGCGAAAACTTTTTAAGTTGCCAACGGAGAGAATGGATGCAAGAGTCTCTGGTCTTAGCAATGTGGGTTACCGCACAAGTGAGAAAATGCTGTAATATCACATTAAGTTGCCCTCGAGATGCAGATGTATCTATCTCAACTGTTGCCTTAATCTTTGGCTAATTATCCGGCACCCTTCCCTCTTTTTCGCTTTCCGCAAATGCTGTGAATGTGGTTGACCTTAAGTTTGCTGATGTAAATCTCGGCTTTTAAGGAAGTGTAGATCTTCTGATCGGAAGCGATATTTATCCCTCTAATCTCTTAGGTGGAGTTCGGAAAAATGTGATTAACTCCTTGGTCGCTATTGAGAGCATGTTCGGCTGGATTCTTACGGGACCAATCAAAACCAGACAACCAGTAACCGCTTTCTCTACTAATGTTTCGTTTTTTTAGTGAAGTCACCTGGGAGATACAATAAGAAAAGTTTTGGTAGGTGGAGGAGCTTCCTCGCAACCAATTCATTTCTGAAGCGGATAGAAGCTGTGGAGAAAATTTTTCGAAAACCACGTCTCGTCTTCCAAATGGCCCTTATATGGTCACGTTGCCCTTCAAGAAGGACCCCTTTTCTAAACGAGAAATAAGCTTATCCCGACACATTGCAATGAAACAATGGCTGCGAAGTGAAGTTCGACTGTCCCGTGATACATTTCAAAAGGAGAAGTACAATCAAGTTTTTGGAGAATATCTAGTATTGCAGCATATGTCTTCCGTCCCGTCACCCACTTTTCAAGATCGACCTGCGCACTTTTATTTACCGTATCACGCTGTGATAAAACCGGAAAAAACCACTACCAAGCTACCAGTCGTCTTCAATGCTTCCAGCCGTACGGCTAACGGAGTCAGGCTCAATGAAATACTGCATACCGGCTTAACCCGTCAAGCTGACCTGACCCTTTTGATCTTAAAGTGGCGTTTCTACCAATTTGTGTTCAATAGCGATATTGAAAAAATTTATCGACAAATATTAGTCCACCCCAAACAAACTCTTTCGGACAACGTCTGATGGGTCGGTCAAAGATTCCGAAATGAAGACCGTTACGTTTGGCGTGAATTGCGTTAATTAAAACACTTTATGTATATTGATGACGCACTCGGTAGGGCCCACGACCTGAACACGGCTATCAAAGCTCGTGATGAGTAAAACAACGCTTTGAACTCAGCCGGTTCCCTCTTCGCAAATGGACTTCCAACCATCCTGCACTGTTGTCAGATATCGCCAAGTAACATCGACTCACTGAAGACTTTGTGCCTCTTGTAGAATCCAGTGAAGCAAAGACCTTAGTTATTCGGTGGAATGCCTCGTCTGACCGGTTTCACTTTAGAGTGGAGGCAGTAGAAATCAAGAATTCATACACCAAGCGGCAAGTTCTTTCAGATATTGCTAAGCTGTTCGATGCAGCAGGATGGTTGGCTCCCATAGTGGTGACTGCGAATATCATTACGCAGCAAGTTTAATTCTCACAAACTGGTTGGGATGACGCGTTGCCCACCCTTCTTCCCCAACGATGGAAAAATTTTCTTGAAAATTTGGCTAGTCTGAATGATGTTAGAATTCCCCCTTAAGTAAAGTTTACCCCATCATGAGAAATTTTGCGATGCTTCCGAAAAAGCATTTGAAGCCTGTATTTATGCCCAGGTATCGGAGCAAATTACTTCGTTATGTCACCTCCTCTTTTCCAAATCCAAGAAAGCACCTGTAAAAACGATTTCCTAACCCCATATTGAACTCTGTGCGACGGCTTTGATCGCTGATTTAGTGCAGTCGCTCCTCCCATCCTTGGGAGCAGAACGACCAAAAATTCAATGTTGGTCTGATTCTCCTATTGTTCTTCCCTGGTTGGCTAAGCCTGCATATCATTGGACCACCTTTGAAGCTAATCGGGTGGCAAAAATCGCGAAAGTCGTAGGAATTCAACGTTGGTCTCATGTTGAATCGGCTGATAACCCTGCTGACCTCTCGTCACGGGGGATACCTGCCCCAGAACAAGTGTCCAACGCTCTCTGGTGGAATTGCCCTCTGTGGCTATAGTTGGATCATTCACAGTGGTCGATTATGTCTCCCCTACAGAACTGTACTACCTCACTCGAAGTGTCCGCGTGCATGTAGCAGTGCCTACTTTTCAAGATGACCTTCTTGTCCGTTTCTCAAGCTTTGCTCGAGCTCTTCGTGTCATGAGTTATTTGCTTCGCGTGCACGCCCGAATGCGCCGAACCCACCTTTCAGGGCGGTTCTTTGAATCTGAGTCAGATCTGGAAGGGATTCGTCAGACTTAAATCCGTTTATGATATGTAGCTCAGTTGCATCATTTTCCGACGGAATTTGCGGATTTATTCGAAAAACGTTTATTGAAAAGTAAGAGTAGCTTGTACTCGTTGAATCCTTTCATGCATCAAGATAGTTTGATCCAAATAAGGAGAAGGCTGACCGCTTCTCAAGAATTATATTTTGACGAAAAACACCCCATAGTTTTACGCAAGGATGCTCATTTAACGCGACTCTTGGTTAACCATATTAATCAGGTGACCCTTCGTGGAGGCAATCAACTAATGCTGTGAGTTTTGGTTGCCTCAAGCTAAAGCCTCTATCAAGCTAGTAATCCGTAGTTGAAAAGTGTGCACCATTTTTAAGAAAAAAACAGGTAGCTCAACTCATGGTTGCACTTCCCCCGAGCGCTTCATCCTTATCTCGACCTTTTAAAAATACGGGGGTCAATTTTGCTGGACCCTTTGACATCAAGTCTTTTACTTAGAGATTTTGCTGCCTGACCAAGGGGTATGTGTGTCTCTTTGTTTGCTTTGCTATTAACGCTGTTCATTTAGAAGTTACGAGTGACCTCTCCTCTGCATCCTTTCTGGCAGCTTTCTTTCGGCTTGCCGCGCGGCGGGGATGTCCGCTTAAGGTCTTTTCGTATAACGAAACGAACTTTGTCGGAACGTCGAAAGAGCTTCGTCTTGATTTCTAGAAATGTTTGATGAAAACCCGACAAAAAGTTCACCATTAATTTTCCGACCAAGAGGTATCCTGGTCATTCTTACCTTCAGGGGCTCCGCGCATGGGCGGTCTTTGGGAAGCTGCTGCAAAGAATTTTAAGCAGCATTTCCGAAAATTGACAATAAACCTCAAATATCCGTTTGAAGAATTTTCTACATTGTAAGCGAGAATAGAAAGTTGTCTTAATTCGCGCCCCCTTCATGCGATATCCGATAATCCTCACGATTTTCAAGCATTGGCGCCAGGGCACTTAGTTGTCGGAGGACCTCTCCTCGCGCCCCCGAAGCCAGAAACCTTGCAAAATACACTCTCACTAGTGAAACGTTGGCAACGGATAAAAGCCTTATCCCAATTAGTTTGTGGCCGATGGAAAGAGCAATACCTAAAAGAAGAATGGCAATAAGATCGTGTCGTGAAACTCCATCCAGTTCGGGATAAACGGGTTCGCGTCGCTGACATTCGTACCACGCGCGGTATATGTAAGGGTCAAATTAATGATCCTTCCCATTTCGGCCTCACACAATAGACGCACTAATACTAAAACTTTGGTTTTTGGTTTTTTGGTCCTTTGTTTGTCACTTTCTTTGCTCTTATGTCTTTCAGACAACTCACTCGATCGACAACCGCCAAACCGCTTACACCCGCTGTTATACCCCGTCGCAGTCGTGCATTTCCTTTGTTTTAATCCCAAAAGCTTTGTATAGTAATTTGTAAATTAACTTGCCAAAAAAAGGACAAATAAAAAGACTTAGTGAATTTTATTAAAAATACAAAGCTTGTTGAAGTTTATTATCTTTTTTCAAAGCGCAAAAAAAATTTGGTTCGCGAGCCATTGAAATACTTCGCGCCGCGTAATAAAACAACAAAAAAAAACAACCCCACCCTGTGGCGAAGTCATTGCGTCACTCTTAACAGCTAAAAAAAGGTTTTAACGTAAGTGAGTGATTCACTTAATATATTTATATTCATATAATTATTATATATATATTTGCTCTTATTTTGTTTTTTGTCGTGTTTTCCGTACAAAAAAAAACCCTCATTTGTCGCTCCTCAATCACAAACGGATCAATTTTTTTTCCCAAAAGCTATTGCCCAACTTTCTGAATCTCGTTAGAAAGACCACAGGTCATTGCCACACAAAATATACGTTTTCCCGACGACAAATTTACATTCAGAATCAACCCAAAAACTCATATTCCATTTGCCGACGGCAAATCATTGTAAAAACAACAAAAAAAAAGGAAAAAAGAGCAAATAAAAAATTATTTCGTTAATTGACACCAAAATTAATTCGTTATTTCCTATTCCACTTTCCGGCTTCAAATTAGTGTTTTCAAAAGAGAAAAAAAAATTTTTACAAATCCGTTTCGTGGTTGGTTGCATCGGGTTAGAAAAAAGCACTAAGCACACGAAAAGAAACAGATTGACGTCGCTTGTTGAGCTTCAATTCAAATCTAAAAATAAAATTGCGTGAAAAGCCTTATCGCCCGCAGTGCGTGCTAGAACGTTTGATTTCATAAGCCAATCATGTCGCGTCGTTAAAAAAAATTCTTTATACATTTTTAAGCTAATCAGAGCGCGAGGGGACCATCGGTCTGAAGAAGAAGCAAATAATTTTTAAGTCCCGAATTTATTAATATCCGTCTTTCGTGTTGCTAATTTTTTATTTAACGCTCTCCGCAATAGAAATCGGGATCTATTAATATAATTTATAGATTAATATTTAAAATATTCCATATTTTTTTGGTATTTTTATAAATTGAAAATATAAATAATAACAACAACAACTAAACACAAACGGTGGGCACGTCCGTGTGCATACATACAAACGTATGCAATCTAAAACAAGTAAGGGTGTTATAGTCAGGCGAGCCTGACAATAGAATACCCGACACAGACACACATCTTCAAATAATTTTTAATATCAAGAGGTGTTTAAGGCCATTACGGGCCCCATATACCGACTTTTGTTGAATTTGTTTATGAAAACCGCCCTTTTTCCACGCCCACTTTTCCAATTTTTTTGAATTCTAATCGGAGGCTTAAATATACGCTCAAATTCTAAGTTTCATTAAAATATTTCGAAAAAGTCCGACTTTAAGGCAGTTTTGGGATTTTTGTGACAGACCCTAGTACTGGAGGTACCCTTAAAAATGGACCGATCAAGGAAATTTTTTGAAGGATGTTTAAGGCTACATAGGAAGCATAAGTGCCAAATTTCGTTCAAGTCCCATTTGAATTTCGGGTAGGGAGACAATTTTCGAAAACCGCCCTTCTGCCACGCCCACTTTTCTAATTTTCGGAAATAATATTACTGGCCTTTCAATATGATCAAATATCAAATTTCATCAAAATATCTTGAAAAACATCGGATTTAGAGCAGTTTTTGTGATTTTCGTTACAGACCCTAGTACTAGAGGTACCCCTAAAAATGGTCCGATCGGGTCCATTCTCGAACTTGTTCTTACTCATGTCCCCGTGAGCACGCATACCAAATTTTGTCAAGATAGCTCAATTTCTTCGATAAGAACAAACAGACGGACAGACGGACAGACGGACAGACGGACAGACGGACAGACGAACGGACATGTCTAAATCGAATCTCCTGGTGACACTGATCATTTCTATATATATTTTGTATGGTCTATCTCGACTAGTTCTGGGTGTTACACACAACCACACAAACGCAATATACCCTCGACACAGAGTGTGTCGGGTATAAATAGATTGACTTTACAAAGTAAATCAATTTAAGTCGACCAACGTCACTTAGCTGACGCGGTCGAAGTGGTAAAGATGCCTGATGATGAACTCGTAGCTGAGTTCGAAATCGTCGATCGCATCAGCTTTCCACATTCGGCAATTCAGAAAAAGTTTTTTTTCTAATTGCCAAAAATTCTACATTTCACAAAAAAGGTGAAATGAATGACCTTAAGCCCGACAAAAAGGAATAAAACTGAAATAAGAAAATATTTCACGCATATTTTTTTGGGTATTTTTATAAATTTAAAATTTTTTCACGCGATTCGCCCTCCAGTGGTTAACCCGCGCACCGTTTTTTTTCTCTCGCTCTCCCGAACATTTGGTTGTGTGTCTCTCGTTGTTTGTGTTTTTTTTTTTTGTTACCACGCCCATCGGACACTCTGAATTTCTAATCCATTATTTACAGGGTCACCCATTCCCGAATTTTGTTTCGGAGTCAACGGAGCGTGCCAATTGTGTTAGTTTTAGATTCGGTCCCGCGTCTTCCTCATCCGCCACGCCTTTTTTGAATTTTCAGCTCTTTTCTTGCTTAGAAAATAAATTTAGATATTCAATATGGCAACGAGAGTGACTGAATTTATGCGGTTAGTGAACAATTTGTTAGAATGCAGTGAAAAATCTCGCATAGAGGTTCACTCCGATAAATTTGTGCTCGATATGATTCTAACAGAGTTGCAGGACGAATGAGTTGCAACGAAAGAGGCCCATAAGGGTTGCATAGGTGTGGTGGAGAATCAGGAAACGGGAACAGATGGCATGTGGATTAATGTAATCAAGGCGGCCTGCAAGCAGTGCTATGATGCGTATCTCAAGACTGCAGCGAGCAATAATCGGAAGATAAGTGAAAAAGACGCACGGCTAGCTAGTCGAACTGCATCGGCTTTCAGCGAATCCTCTATGCAGGCCATTCATTCTGTAACGTTGCTGCCATGTGACTTGCCCATTTTTCAAGGCAGTTATGTTTCATGGCCTAGTTTTCTTCACATGTTGTCTGAATTGGACGCTCACAATACTGGTCTCTCGTTGGTAGAGAAGCTTTACCCTTTACACTTAAAAACTCGAGGAGAAGCTTATGAAATTGTTCGTAAGTCCCCATTAACGAACGACGGATTTGCCCTAGCGTAGCAAAATCTTCAGGATCGATATAAGAATAAGCGTACCCTCGTTATTAGCCAATTAAAAGCTTTCTTTAATCTTTCCACTGTCGCACATGAATCCGGAAAAGAGAATAAATCATTCCAAAGAGCAATAAATAATTGTATCTCTGCGTTGATGTGTTTTCAAATCGTAATATCCAACTGGGATCCAATATTTGTATATCTCTGCTCCACACGGCTACCGGACCCCACTTTTGGTTATGGGAGCAGTCAGTCCGGTGTAAAACCGAGATTCCGTCATGGGAAAAATTGGAAAAATTTCTCGCAATGCGGTTTCAAACGTTAGAAACGATTTCTGACATACGTAGTGCAGGATCGCTTCAAGCGGGCAAGGGGGGCCCAATCTGCTCCGCAATCGGCGCCGACACCTCCCACGGCGGCTAAGTGGCAACTCTCGTGTAGATTGTGCCCCAATCAAAGGCATGGGTTACGACAATGTGTGAAGTTTCAAAGAACGAACCTCCCTCAACGGTCGAACGGCGTCAAAAAACAGAACTGTTGCATTAATTGTTTATCTTTTTCGCATCTCCTAAAAGATTGCCCAAGTTCATACACGTGTAGTTAATGTCAGCAGCGTAATCACACCCTCCTTCATAAAGAATCCAGTAAACCTCAAACCAGCCCTTCGAACTGAACACCCACGAATGGAAGTCATGCTCGCAGAGCTCTGCATAATCATGTTGAATCGTCGGCATCTCCGTCGACCGTCGCAAATCGTTTGAGTAGATCACACTCGATATTTTCAAATGTTTCTGCCGCCAGTTCCTCGGCGTATTACCGTATTACAAAACCATTTCGCAAGGATCTTGTTATGCACCGCCGTTGTCCATCTGAGTCACAATGGTGAGATTTATCCCGCCATGGCATTAGTGGACCCAGGGTCGGAGTTTACTTTTATTTGGGATAGGCTGCGAAAACTTATTAAGTCGCCAACGGAGAGAATGGATGCAAGAGTCTCTGGTCTTAGCAATGTGGTTACCGCAAAAAAGGAGAAAATGCTGTAATATCACATTAAGTTGCGCTCGAGATGCAGATGTATCTATCTCAACTGTTGCCTTAATCTTTGGCTTATAAGCCGGCACCCTTCCCTCTTTTTCGCTTTCCGCAAATGCTGTGAATGTAGTTGACCTTAAGTTTGCTGCTTTTAAGGAAGTGTAGATCTTCTGATCGGAAGCGATATTTATCCCTCTAATCCCTTAGGTGGAGTTCGGAAAAATGTGCTTAACTCCTTGGTCGCTATTGAGAGCATGTTCGGCTGGATTCTTACGGGACCAATCAAAACCAGACAACCAGTAACCGCTTTCTCTACTAATGTTTCGTTTTTTAGTGAAGTCACCTGAAAGATACAATTAGAAAAGTTTTGGTAGGTGGAGGAGCTTCCTCGCAACCAATTCATTTCTGAAGCGGATAGAAACTGTGGAGAAAATTTTTCGAAAACCACGTCTCGTCTTCCAAATGGCCCTTATATGGTCACGTTGCCCTTCAAGAAGGACCCCTTTTCTAAACGAGAAATAAGCTTATTCCGACACATTGCAATGAAACAATGGCTGCGAAGTGAAGTTCGACTGTCCCGTGATACATTTCAAAAGGAGAAGTACAATCAAGTTTTTTGAGAATATCTAGTATTGCAGCATATGTCTCCCGTCCCATCACCCACTTTTCAAGATCGACCTGCGCACTATTTTTTAACGTATCACGCCGTGATAAAACCAGAAAGAACCACTACCAAGCTACCAGTCGTCTTCAATGCTTCCAGCCGTACGGCTAACGGAGTCAGTCTCAATGAAATACTGCATACCGGCTTAACCCGTCAAGCTGACCTGACCCTTTTGATCTTAAAGTGGCGTTTCTACCAATTTGTGTTCAATAGCGATATTGAAAAAATTTATCGACAAATATTAGTCCACCCCAAACAAACTCTTTCGGACAACGTCTGATGGGTCGGTCAAAGATTCCGAAATGAAGACCGTTACGTTTGGCGTTAATTGCGTTAATTAAAACACTTTATGTATATTGATGACGCACTCGGTAGGGCCCACGACCTGAACACGGCTATCAAAGCTCGTGATGAGTAAAACAACGCTTTGAACTCAGCCGGGTTCCCTCTTCGCAAATGGACTTCCAACCATCCTGCACTGTTGTCAGATATCGCCAAGTAACATCGACTCACTGAAGACTTTGTGCCTCTTGTAGAATCCAGTGAAGCAAAGACCTTAGTTATTCGGTGGAATGCCTCGTCTGACCGGTTTCACTTTAGAGTGGAGGCAGTAGAAATCAAGAATTCATACACCAAGCGGCAAGTTCTTTCAGATATTGCTAAGCTGTTCGATGCAGCAGGATGGTTGGCTCCCATAGTGGTGATTGCGAATATCATTACGCAGCAAGTTTGGCTCTCACAAACTGGTTGGGATGACGCGTTGCCCACCCTTCTTCTCCAACGATGGAAAAACTTTCTTGAAAATTTGGCTAGTCTGAATGATGTTAGGATTCCCCCTTAAGTAAAGTTTACCCCATCATGTGAAATCAAATTTCATGCGTTGTGCGATGCTTCCGAAAAAGCATTTGAAGCCTGTATTTATGCCCAGGTATCGGAGCAAATTACTTCGTTATGTCACCTCCTCTTTTCCAAATCCAAGAAAGCACCAGTAAAAACGATTTCCTAACCCCATATTGAACTCTGTGCGACGGCTTTGATCGCTGATTTAGTGCAGTCGCTCCTCCCATCCTTGGGAGCAGAACGACCAAAAATTCAATTTTGGTCTGATTCGCCTATTGCTCTTCCCTGCTTGTCTAAGCCTGCATATCATTGGACCACCTTTGTAGCTAATTGGGTGGCAAAAATTGCGGAGGTCGTAGGAATTCAACGTTGGTCTAATGTTGAATCGGCTGATAACCCTGCTGACCTCTCGTCACGGGGGATACCTGCCCCAGAACAAGTGTCCAACGCTCTCTGGTGGAATTGCCCTTTGTGGCTATAGTTGGATCAGTCACAGTGGTCGATTATGTCTCCCCTACAGAACTGTACTACCTCACTCGAAGTGTCCGCGTGCATGTAGCAGTGCCTACTGTTCAAGATGACCTTCTTGTCCGTTTCTCAAGCTTTGCTCGAGCTCTTCGTGTCATGAGTTATTTGCTTCGCGTGCACGCCCGAATGCGCCGAACCCATCTTTCAGGGCGGTTCTTTGAATCTGAGTCAGATCTGGAAGGGATTCGTCAGACTTAAATCCGTTTATGATATGTAGCTCAGTTGCATCATTTTCCGACGGAATTTGCGGATTTATTCGAAAAACGTTTATTGAATAGTAAGAGTAGCTTGTACTCGTTGAATCCTTTCATGCATCAAGATAGTTTGATCCGAATTAGGAGAAGGCTGAACGCTTCCCAAGAATTATATTTTGATAAAAAACACCCCATAGTTTTACGCAAGGATGCTCATTTAACGCGGCTCTTGGTTAACCATATTAATCAGGTGACCCTTCATGGAGGCAATCAACTAATGCTGTGAGTTATTCGAAGTCAGCTTTGGTTGCCTCAAGCTAAAGCCGCTATCAAGCTAGTAATCCGTAGTTGAAAAGTGTGCACCATTTTTAAGAAAAAAACAGGTAGCTCAACTCATGGTTGCACTTCCCCCGAGCGCTTCATCCTTATCTCGACCTTTTACAAATACTGGGGTCAATTTTGCTGGACCCTTTGACATCAAGTCTTTTACTTAAAGATTTTGCTGCCTGACCAAGGGGTATGTGTGTCTCTTTGTTTGCTTTGCTATTAACGCTGTTCATTTAGAAGTAACGAGTGACCTCTCCTCTGCATCCTTTCTGGCAGCTTTCTTCCGGCTTGCCGCGCGGCGGGGATGTCCGCTTAAGGTCTTTTCGTATAACGGAACGAACTTTGTCGGAACGTCGAAAGATCTTCGTCTTAATTTCTAGAAATGTTTGATGAAAACCCGACAAAAAGTTCACCATTAATTTTCCGACCAAGAGGTATCCTGGTCATTCTTACCTTCAGGGGCTCCGTGCATGAGCGGTCTTTGGGAAGCTGCTGCAAAGAATTTTAAGCAGCATTTCCGAAAATTGACAATAAACCTCAAATATCCGTTTGAAGAATTTTCTACATTGTAAGCGAGAATAGAAAGTTGTCTTAATTCGCGCCCCCTTCATGCGATATCCGATAATCCTCACGATTTTCAAGCATTTGCGCCAGGGCACTTAGTTGTCGGAGGACCTCTCCTCGCGCCCCCGAAGCCAGAAACCTTGCAAAATACACTCTCACTAGTGAAACGTTGGCAACGGATAAAAGCCTTATCCCAATTAGTTTGTTGCCGATGGAAAGAGGAATACCTAAAAGAAGAATGGCAATAAGATCGTGTCGTGAAACTCCATCCAGTTCGGGATAAACGGGTTCGCGTCGCTGACATTCGTACCACGCGCGGTATATGTAAGGGTAAAATTAATGATCCTTCCCAATTCGGCCTCACACAATAGACGCACTAATACTAAAACTTTGGTTTTTGGTTTTTTGGTCCTTTGTTTGTCACTTTCTTTGCTCTTATGTCTTTCAGACAACTCACTCGATCGACAACCGCCAAACCGCTTACACCCGCTGTTATACCCCGTCGCAGTCGTGCATTTCCTTTGTTTTAATCCCAAAAGCTTTGTTTAGTAATTTGTAAATTAACTTGCCAAAAAAAGGACAAATAAAAAAGACTTAGTGAATTTTATTAAAAATACAAAGCTTGTTGAAGTTTATTATCTTTTTTCAAAGCGCAAAAAAAATTTGGT
The DNA here is from genome assembly GCA_020466095.1 of Chlorops oryzae. Classification (NCBI taxonomy): domain Eukaryota; kingdom Metazoa; phylum Arthropoda; class Insecta; order Diptera; family Chloropidae; genus Chlorops; species Chlorops oryzae. The sequence goes on along the minus strand of CM035807.1, from coordinate 59,881,261 downwards.
TCGCGAGCCATTGAAATACTTCGCGCCGCGTAATAAAACAACCAAATAAAAACAACCCCACCCTGTAGCGAAGTCATTGCGTCACTCTTAACAAATAAAAAAAGGTTTTAACGTAAGTGAGTGATTCACTTAATATATTTATATTCATATAATTATTATATATATATTTGCTCTTATTTTGTTTTTTGTCGTGTTTTCCGTACAAAAAAAACCCTCATTTTACGCTCCTCAATCACAAACGGATCAATTTTTTTTCCCAAAAGCTATTGACCAACTTTCTGAATCTCGTTAGAAAGACCACAGGTCATTGCCACACAAAATATACGTTTTCTCGACGACAAATTTACATTCAGAATCAACCCAAAAACTCATATCCATTTGCCGACGGCAAATCATTGTAAAAACAACAAAAAAAAAAAAGGAAAAAAGAGCAAATAAAAAATTATTTCGTTAATTGACACCAAAATTAATTCGTTATTTCCTATTCCACTTTCCGGCTTCAAATTAGTGTTTTCAAAAGAGAAAAAAAATTTTTTACAAATGTGTTTCGTGGTTGATTGCATCGGGTTAGAAAAAAGCACTAACCACACGAAAAGAAACAGATTGACGTCGCTTGTTGAGCTTCAATTCAAATCTAAAAATAAAATTGCGTGAAAAGCCTTATCGCCCGCAGTGCGTGCTAGAACGTTTGATTTCATAAGCCAATCATGTCGCGTCGTTAAAAAAAAATTCTTCATACATTTTAAAGCTAATCAGAGCGCGAGGTGACCATCGGCCTGAAAAAGAAGCAAATAATTTTTAAGTCCCGAATTTATTAATATCCGTCTTTCGTGTTGCTAATTTTTTATTTAGCGCTCTCCGCAATAGAAATCGTGATCTATTAATATAAGTTATAAATTTAAAATTTTTCACGCGATTCGCCCTCCAGTGGTTAACCCGCGCACCTTTTTTTTCTCTCGCTCTCCCGAACATTAAGTTGTGTCTCGCTCGTTGTTTGTGTTTTTTTTTTGGATTACCACGCCCATCGGCCACTCTGAGTTTCTAATCCATTATTAACAGGGTCACCCATTCCCGAATTTTGTTTCGGAGTCAACGGAGCGTGCCAATTGTGTTAGTTTTAGATTCGGCCCCGCGTCTTCCTCATCTGCCACGCCTTTTTTGAATTTTCAGCTCTTTTCTTGCTTAGAAAATAAATTTAAATATTCAATATGGCAACGAGAGTGACTGAATTTATGCGGTTAGTGAACAAATTGTTAGAAATCACTGAACAATCTCTCATAGAGGTTCACTCCGATCAATTTGTGCTAGATATGATTCTAACGGAGTTGCAGGACGAATGAGTTGCAACGAAAGAGGCCCATAAGGGTTGCATACGTGTGGTGGAGAATCAGGAAACGGGAACAGATGGCATGTGGATTAATGTAATCCAGGCGGCCTGCAAGCAGTGCTATGATGCGTATCTCAAGACTGCAACGAGCAATAATCGGAAGATAAGTGAAGAAGACGCACGGCTAGCTAGTCGAACTGCATCGGCTTTCAACGAATCCTATATGCAGGCCATTCAATCTGTAACGTTGCTTCCATGTGACTTGCCCATTTTTCAAGGCAGTAATGTTTCATGGCCTAGTTTTCGTCACATGTTTTCTGAATGGTACGCTCACAATGCTGGTCTCTCGTTGGTGGAGAAGCTTTACCCTTTACACTTAAAAACTCGAGGAAAAGCTAATGAAATTGTTCGTAAATCCCCATTAACAAACGACGGATTTGCCCTAGCGTGGCAAAATCTTCAGGATCGATATAAGAATAAGCTTACCCTCGTTAAAAGCCAATTAAAAGCTTTCTTTAATCTTTCCACTGTCGCACATGAATCCGGAAAAGAGAAAAAATCATTCCAAAGAGTAATAAATAATTGTATCTCTGCGTTGATGTGTTTTCAAATCGTAATATCCAACTGGGATCGAATATTTGTATATCTCTGCTCCACACGGCTACCGGACCTCAGTTTTGGTTATGGGAGCAGTCAGTCCGGTGTAAAACCGAGATTCCGTCATGGGAAGAATTGGAAAATTTTCTCGCAATGCGGTTTCAAACGTTAGAAACGATTTCTGACATATGTAGTGCAGGATCGCTTCAAGCGGGCAAGGGGGCCCAATCTGCTCCGCAGTCGCCGCCGACACCTCCCACGGCGGCTCAATGGCAACTCTCGTGTAGATTGTGCCCCAATCAAAGGTATGGGTTACGACAATGTGTGAAGTTTCAAAGGACGAACCTCCCTCAACGGTCGGACCTCGTCAAAAAACAGAACTGTTGCATTAATTGTTTATCTTTTTTGCATCTCCTAAAAGATTGCCCAAGTTCATACACGTGTAGTAGATTTCTCGAAAGCTTTCGACTCTGTTAGTCACGCGCTCCTGTGTAAAAAGTTGACTAATTTCTTTAATTTCAGTAACACAGCGGTGAAATTGATACAAAGCTATTTGCATGCTAGATACCAAAAAGTTAAAGTCGGAAACAACTTTTCTGATCTCTTGTTGGTATTGTCTGGTGTTCCGCAAGGATCAATTTTAGGCCCATTATTGTTCTGCATGTTCATAAATGACTTATTCGCTCTTGTGAAAAACTCCAAAGTGCATGCTTATGCAGATGATTTTCAGCTCTACCTCTCGAGACCTGTAGGCCTAATTGAAGACCTGTCTTTCAGACTTAATGAGGATCTAAAGTGTATTTTTATGTGGGCTTCCAATAACAGCCTAAAACTTAACGCTGAAAAGTCATTTGTCTTGCCTATCGCTAGGAGTCACAATTCCTGCATCAATCTTCCTTCCTTATTGGTGGGTGAGATTCCGTTAAAGTTTGTTGATTGCACCGTTAACCTGGGTTTTCATCTCAATTCGAGCCTGTCTGCTAAAACCCACATCAATTCTGTAGTTCGCCGAGTATACTCAGCCCTTCGGAATTTGAGGAGTTTCTCTAACGCTACTCCAGTGGAAGTGCGGGGGAGACTAGTTAAACAGTTGATTATGCCCATTATATGCTACTCCCAGAACGTTTTTTGCACTTTGGATTCTTCATCCCAACAGTCGTTGCAAGTAGCTTTTAATAGCGCTGTCAGGTATGTCTACGGCCTTAGGATATTTGATCGGGTATCGGAGTGGAGTAGATCCTTACTGGGCTGCACTCTCAAAAATTACATGCTTGGCAACAACTGTATTTTCTTGCACAAGTTATTAAATTCCCGCACGCCGGGGTATCTCTTTGAAAAGCTGCGCTTCTCTAGATCAATCCGCAGTAAGCAACTGATTGTACCCAGGTTTGAATATACAAACTCGTCTCGACTCTATTTTGTCAGTACCATCAGATTGTGGAACTCTCTACCAGTGAACTTAAGATGTATTGGGGGGGATGTAATATTTAGGCGGGCTATTCGTCAGCATTTCAGCAATTCGGAGCTAACATAAGACAAATATTCTTATATTATTTTTATTATTTTGATTTATTTATCTACTTATTATTAATAGTTTTTTTTTTTTTTTTCTTCTCTTCCTCGCATACTTAAAGTTTTGTGGTCCACATATCAATTTTTTCTCACTTAGCTTTCTCTTACTTTCTTTTCTTTGCTTTTTAATTTCTCTTAACTTAATTTTGATTAATTTTTTTTTTTTGTGTTGGAATCATAATTTTGCGTGTGTGCTAAAAAAGATTCATTCTTATTGCACTTACACTGAGCTAAATAAATAAATGAAATAAATGAAAAAATGTCAGCAGCGTAATCTTACCCTCCTTTATAAAGAATCCAGTAAACCTCAAACCAGCATTTCGAACTAGAGATGCGCACGGGCCTTAATTTTGAGGCCCGCAAACGCCCGAGCCCGAACCAAATTTTATAGGCCCGGCCCGGCCCGGCACGGCATATTTTCAAAAAAGCCCGGCCCGGCCCGAAAAAGCACGAAAGTCAAAAGTTGATGTTTTAAAAAAAGTTTTTTTTAAAAATCAATATAAAAATAATAAAAATATATTGAAGTTTTAGTTTTATTTGGTCTCAAACAAAATGAATTGAGTTCTTTTCAATTAAATATTCTTACTTTTATTCCCCCCGAATATGAGATTATAGTAATGAATGCTATGCATTTTGGTCCAAAAACAGGCAAACAATTTCTTGAATCGGTTTTAGCAACAACTCAGTTATTGATACTAGGTACTCGAATTCCTCAAATTTATTTGTACTTTTTCTTGTGTATAACATTTGGATGCATATACTTGTAACAATAACATACCTAAATTATACATACATATTTACAGTGTCTTAAGTTTATAGTACACAAAATGTAAAAAGCCGCATTTGAATATAATATTGACGTCAGAAAGTAAAAAAAATGAAAAATTTATATTAAATTTGTTTTTCTTTTTTATCGTGACGTCAAAGCCACATACGAATTTGGCTTTTTACATTTCGTGTACTATTAACTTTACATATTTTTATTCAAAAACAATATTTTATCCAGATTGGAGCTCAAAAGTCTGGTGCGCCTTTCATTTAAAATTAACCCTGATGTTGAAAAGACACGCGCACTTGTCGCCGAGCTGACGGGAACGGCCAAAATAGCTCTGCTAACTTTTGCAACAAATTTAAATCGGAACAATTTTTCCAAAATGTAAGGGTATCAGTATCATGACTCACAGCCATGCTATGATATCTTTCCATTTCTGCCTCTACTGTGTCTTTCACGAGTTTTCTTTTCTTCGAGTGGCGTGCATCTAAGAACTCCACAAATTCATGTGCGACTAAATTTGGGTCGTCATTTTCGCATGCGCAGCTGCTAACTTCTTCGACATTAATTTCTTTAAGCATTGCAGTAACAGTGGTTAACACAAGCTTTTTCTTTTCCTCTGATACGAAATTTAGCTCCTTAAATGGAGGGTTTAAATACAAACCTACTAAATGGGTAGTTATTGGCTAAAAACGCTTTTTTAAGCAGTCTTATGTATTTCTTTTTATTTGTGCTATGACATCAGAATCAAATGTCGGTAATACGCACTTTTTCATTAATTTTTCAGACCACAATGCAAATATCTACATTGTTGGCTCTTTTTCTGAGCTCAATTTTTCAGAACACTCCTTGAACGGCTGTAAAAATAAGAGGACTTCCTCAAGCAACATGAAATCCAAGCCAACGAGACGATCTAATTTATTTTTTTGTAATAAAGTACTTTTGATTTCGTCTTGAACATCATGTATACTCTTTAACAATATATATATAGAATTCCACCGTGTCTTTATATGCTGTTTTAGAGTTTTTGTTAATTTACTGTTCAGTTCGGAGTGTTTGAAATATTGTACACAATTTTTTGACGAGTCGATTAACAATTTAATTTTAGTTATGATGTGTTTTGAAACACTTCTAGGCATGTTGAGAAGAGCCGATTTCGTAAAATTTATCGATTACTTCTATTCGGAATACAATATGTTAGAAGCTGTTTACACTACGAACTTTTTCATTTTCAATTTCATAATTTAAGTTTTTCGGGTTTTTTCGTGTTGTATCGTACTTTTTTCGTGTTTCGGGTTTTATCACGAACACGCACGAGGCACGCACATTTTTCATTTTTATGCCCGAGCCCATGGGTACACGCAGGGGCCCGATGGGCCCCGAAAAAAAATAAGGCCCATGCGCATCTCTACTTCGAACTGAACACCCACGAATGGAAGTCATGCTCGCAGAGCTCTGCATAATCAAGTTGAATCGTCGGCATCTCCGTCGACCGTCGCAAATCGTTTGAGTAGATCACAGTCGATATCCTCAAATGTTTTTGCCGCCAGTTCCTCGGCGTATTACCGTATTCCAAAACCATTTCGCAAGGATCTTGTTTAGCACCGCCGTTGTCCATCTGAGTAACAATGGTGAGATTTATCCCGCCATGGCATTAGTGGACCCAGGGTCGGAGTTTACTTTTATTTGGGATAGGCTGCGAAAACTTGTTAAGTTGCCAACGGAGAGAGTGAATACAAGAGTCGCTGGTCTTAGCAATGTGGTAACCGCACAAGTGAGAAAATGCTGTAATATCACATTAAGTTCCACTCGAGATGCAGATGTATCTATATCAACTGTTGCCTTAATCTTTGGCTAATTAGCCGGCACCCTTCCCTCTTTTTCGCTTTCCGCAAATGCTGTGAATGTGGTTGACCTTAAGTTTGCTGATGTAAATCTCGGCTTTTAAGGAAGTGTCGCTATTGAGAGCGTGTTCGGCTGGATTCTTACGGGACCAACAAAACCAGACAACCAGTAACCGCTTTCTCTACTAATGTTTCGTTTTTTAGTGAAGTCACCTTGGAGATACAATTAGAAAAGTTTTGGTAGGTGGAGGAGCTTCCTCGCAACCAATTCATTTCTGAAGCGGATAGAAGCTGTCTCGTCTTCCAAATGGCCCTTATATGGTCACGTTGCCCTTCAAGAAGGACCCCTTTTCTAAACGAGAAATAAGCTTATCCCGACACATTGCAATGAAACAATGGCTGCGAAGTGAAGTTCGACTGTCCCGTGATACATTTCAAAAGGAGAAAAACAATCAAGTTTTTGGAGAATATCTAGTATTGCAGCATATGTCTCCCGTCCCATCACCCACTTTTCAAGATCGACCTGCGCACTATTATTTACCGTATCACGCCGTGATAAAACCAGAAAGAACCACTACCAAGCTTCGAGTCGTCTTAAATGCTTCCAGCCGTACGGCTAACGGAGTCAGTCTCAATGAAATACTGCATACCGACTTAACCCGTCAAGCTGACCTGACCCTTTTGATCTTAAAGTGGCGTTTCTTCCAATTTGTGTTCAATAGCGATATTGAAAAATGTATCGACAAATATTAGTCCACCCCAAACATACTCTTTCGGAAAACGTCTGATGAGTCGGTCAAAGATTCCGAATTGAAGACCGTTACGTTTTGCGTTAATTGCGCTCCGTCTCATAAAACACTTTATGTATATTGATGAAGCACTCGGTAGGGCCCACGACCTGAACACGGCGAGCAAAGCTCGTGATGAGTTAAACAACGCTTTGAACTCAGCCGGGTTCCCTCTTCGCAAATGGACTTCCAACCATCCTGCACTGTTGTCAGATATCGCCAAGTAACATCGGCTCACTGAAGACTTTGTGCCTCTTGTAGAATCCAGTGAAGCAAAGACCTTAGTTATTCGGTGGAATGCCTCGTCTGACCGGTTTCACTTTAGAGTGGAAGCGGTAGAAATCAAGACTTCATATACCAAGCGGCAAGTTCTTTCAGATATTGCATAGCTGTTCGATCCAGCAGGATGGTTGGCTTTCATAGTGGTGACTGCGAGTATCATTACGCAGCAAGTTTGGGTCTCACAAACTGGTTGGGATGACGCGTTGCCCACCCTTCTTCTCCAACGATGGAAAAATTTTCTTGAAAATTTGGCTAGTCTGAATGATGTTAGAATTCCCACTTAAGTTAAGTTTACCCCATCATGTGATATCAAATTTCATGCGTTTTGCGATGCTTCCGAAAAAGCATTTGAAGCCTGTATTTATGCCCGGGTATCGGAGCATAATACCTCCTTTTTTCACCTCCTCTTTTCCAAATCCAAGAAAGCACCTGTTAAAACGATTTCCTAACCCCGTCTTGAACTCTGTGCGACGGCTTTGATCGCTGATTTAGTGCAGTCGCTCCTCCCATCCTTGGGAGCGGAACGACCAAAAATTCAATTTTGGTCTGATTCGCCTATTGTTCTTCCCTGCTTGGCTAAGCCTGCATATCATTGGACCACCTTTGTAGCTAATTGGGTGGCAAAAATCGCGGAGGTCGTAGGAATTCAACGTTGGTCTCATGTTGAATCGGCTGATAACCCTGCTGACCTCTCGTCACGGGGGATACCTGCCCCAGAACAAGTGTCCAACGCTCTCTGGTGGAATTGCCCTTTGTGGCTATAGTTGGATCAGTCACAGTGGTCGATTATGTTTCCCTTACAGAACTGTACTACCTCACTCGAAGTGTCCGCGTGCATGTAGCAGTGTCTACTGTTCAAGATGACCTTCTTGTCCGTTTCTCAAGCTTTGCTCGAGCTCTTCGTGTCATGAGTTATTTGCTTCGCGTGCACGCTCGAATGCGCCGAACCCACCTTTCAGGGCGGTTCTTTGAATCTGATGCAGCTCAGTTGCATCATTTTCCGACGGAATTTGCGGATTTATTCGAAAAACGTTTAGTGAATCGTAAGAGTAGCTTGTACTCGTTGAGTCCTTTCATGCATCAAGATAGTTTGATCCGAATTTGGAGACGGCTGGCCGCCTCTCAAGAATTATATTTTGAGGAAAAACACCCCATAGTTTTACGCAAGGATGCTCATTTAACGCGGCTCTTGGTTAACCATATTAATCAGGTGACCATTCATGGAGGCAATTAACTAATGCTGTTCGAAGTCAGTTTTGGTTGCCTCAAGCTAAAGCCTCTATCAAGCTAGTTATCCGTAGTTGAAAAGTGTCCACCATTTTTAAGAAAAAGCAGGTAGCTCAACTCACGGCTGCACTTCCCCGCGAGCGCTTCATCCTTATCTCGACCTTTTACAAATACTGGGGACAATTTTGCTGGACCCTTTGACATCAAGTCTTTTACTTGGAGATTTTGCTGCCTGACCAAGGGGTGTGTGTGTCTCTTTGTTTGCTTTGCTATTAACGCTGTTCATTAAGAAGTTACGAGTGACCCCTCCTCTGCATCCTTTCTGGCAGTTTTCTTTTGGCTCGCCTCGCGGCGGGGATGTCCGCTTAAGGTCTTTTCCGATAACGGAACGAACTTTGTCGGAACGTTGAAAGAGCTTCGTCTTGATTCTAGAAATGTTTGATGAAAACCCGACAACAAGTTCACCTTTAAATTTCCGAACAAGAGGTATCCTGGTCATTCTTACCTTAAGGAGCTCCACGCATAGGCGGTCTTTGGGAAGCTGCTGCAAAGAATTTTAAGCAGCATTTCCGAAAATTGACAATAAACCTCACATATACGTTTGAAGAATTTTCTACATTGTTAGCGAGAATAGTAAGTTGTCTAAATACACGCCCCCTTCATGCGATATCCGATAATCTTCACGATTTGCAAACATTGACGCCAGTGCACTTAGTTGTCGGAGGACCTCTCCTCGCGCCCTTGGAGCCAGAAAGCTTGCAAAATACACTCTCACTAATGAAACGTTGGCAACGCATAAAAGCCTTATCCCAATAAGTTTGTTGCCGATGGAAAGAGGAATACCTAAAAGAAGAATGGCAATAAGATCGTGTCGTGAAAATCCATCCAGTTCGGGATAAACGGGTTCGCGTCGCTGACATTCGTACCACGCGCGGTATATGTAAGGGTCATATTGGTGATCCTTCCGAATTCGTCCTCACACAATAGACGCACTAATACTTAAACTTTGGTTTTTGGTGGGTTCGGTCCTTTGTTTGTCACTTTCTTTGCTCCTATGTCTTTCAGACAACTCACTCGATCGACAACCGCCAAACCGCTTACACCCGCTGTTATACCCCGTCGCAGTCATGCATTTCCTTTGTTTTGATCCCAAAAGCTTTGTATAGTAGTTTGAAAATTAACTTGCCAAAAACAGGACAAATAAAAAAGACTTAGTGAATTTTATTAAAAATACAAAGCTTGTTGAAGTTTATTATCTTTTTTCAAAGCGCAAAAAAAATTTGGTCCTGCGAGCCATTGAAATACCTTGCGCCGCGTAATAAAACAACAAAAAAAATCAACCGCACCCTGTGGCGAAGTCATTGCGTCACTTTTAACAGCTACAAAAGGTTATAACGTAAGTGAGTGATTCACTTTATATATTTCTATTCATATAATTAAAATATATTTGCTCTTTTTTTGTTTTTTGTCGTGTTTTCCGTACAAAAAAGAACCCTCATTTGTCGCTCCTCAAGCACAAACGGTAAAATTTGTTTTCCCAAAAGCTATTGAATAACTTTCTGAATCTCGTTAGAAAGACCACAGGTCATTGCCACACAAAATATACGTTTTCCCGACGACAAATTTACATTCAGAATCAACTAAAAAACTCATATTCCATTTACCGACGGCAAATCATTTAAAAACAACAAAGAAAAAAACAAAAAAAAGGAAAAAAGAGCAAATAAAAAATTATTTCGTTATTTGACACCAAAATTAATTCGTTATTTCCTATTCCATTTTCCGGCTTCAAATTAGTGTTTTCAAAAGAGAAAAAAATTTTTTTACAAATCCGTTTCTTGGTTGATTGCATCGGGTTAGAAAAAAGCACTAAGCACACGAAAAGAAACAGATTGACGTCGCTTGTTGAGATTCAATTCAAATCTAAAAATAAAATTGCGTGAAAAGCCTTATCGCTCGCAGTGCGTACTAGAACGTTTCATTTCATAAGCCAATCATGTCGCGTCGTTAAAAAAAATTCTTCATACATTTTTAAGCTAATCAGAGCGCGAGGTGACCATCGGTCTGAAGAAGAAGCAAATAATTTTTAAGTCCCGAATTTATTTATATCCGTCTTTCGTGTTGCTAATTTTTTATTTAACGCTCTCCGCAATAGAAATCGTGATCAAATTATATAATTTATAGATTAATATTTAAAATATTCCATATTTTTTTGGTATTTTTATAAATTGAAAATATTTCACGCATATTTTTTTGGTATTTATATAAATTTAAAATTTTTTCACGCGATTCGCCCTCCAGTGGTTAACCCGCGCACCGTTTTTTTCTCTCGCACTCCCGAACATTTGGTTGTGTCTCGCTCGTTGTTTGTGTTTTTTTTTTGGTTACCACGACCCATCGGACACTCTGAGTTTCTAATCCATTATTTACAGGGTCACCCATTCCCGAATTTTGTTTCGGAGTCAACGGAGTGTCACGCCCCTTTCCAATTGTCTTAGTTTTAGATTTGGTCCCGCGTCTTCCTCATCTGCCACGCCCTTTTTGAAATTTCAGCTCTGCTCTTGCTTAGAAAATAAATTTAAATATTCAATATGGCAACGAGAGTGACTGAATTTATGCGGTTAGTAAACAATTTGTTAGAATTCACTGAACAATCTCACATAGGGGTGCACTCCGATAAGTTTGTGCTAGATATGATTCTAACGGAGTTGCAGGACGAATGAGTTGCAACGAAAGAGGCCCATAAGGGTTGCATTCGTGTGGTGGAGAATCAGGAAACGGGAACAGATGGCATGTGGGTTAATGTTATCAAGGCGGCCTGCAAGCAGTGCTATGATGCGTATCTCAAGACTGCAGCGAGCAATAATCGGAAGAGAACTACAGAAGAATATCCATTATGAATTGTATCGCGAAGATTTTAATGGGTATCGTAAATAATCGTTTGGGTGCGTGGGTGGAAAGAAATGGAAAATTAAATGAGTTTCAGGCAGGCTTCAGAAAAAGTTATTCAACGTATGATAATATTTACAATCTAACGTCAATCGTCCATTTTAAATGGTCAGAAAAAAAGAGAGTGTACGTATTTTTCGTCGACTTTCGTGCGGCTTTTGACAAAATACCCAGAAGACTTCTTATGCATAAGTTTAGAGAACTCAAGGTATCGGCAAAAGTAATTAGATTTTTAGAAGCAGTGTATTCTAACACAAAATCAGTGATGTGGACTGGGCAAGATCTCTCGGATCCCTTTTACACACATAATGGAGTTAAGCAAGGATGTTTGCTATCTCCACTTTTATTTGCTATCTTTATCAATGATCTACATAATGATCTAGGATAAGGCCTAGATATTGATAACCTAAACGTTAGAGTCCTTCTTTATGCAGATGATCTAGCTATTCTCGCAGATGATGCTAATATTTTGCAAAATATGATAAACCGACTAGAACAGTACTGTGGATCATGGGGAATGGAAGTAAATCCAGAAAAATCAAAAATAATGGGCTTTAGAAAGGGTGAAAGACTATCAGCAAGGGAGAGATGGTATTATAAGCGAGCGGAGATTGAGATCGTACCAGAGTATAAATATCTTGGCATTATTTTAACACCTACTCTATCGTTTTAAAAACATATCAAAAAGCGAAACAGTGAAGCAAAATTCAAAATAAATAGAACATGGGCAAGTTTTTTGGGCAAGAGGAAAATTCCATTGAGAGCAAAGTAGAAACTCTACTTGGCAGTTTGTCGATCGGTGCAGGCATATGGAGCACAGATTTGGGGATATGGTGATTTTGAAGAGGGAAATCTGCTACAAAGATATTTTGTGAAAAGGATTTTTAAGTTGCCAAACCAAACGCCGAATTACGTTCTAGCACTAGAGGGAGGACTAGAAGATGGTTACATATATACGCTAGGTTTACATTTGGAGTATATATGGAAAACATTATTTGAATATGAGGAATCTCGATTGCCGTACCAACTAAAAAAAAAAATTCTTGTAAAAAACAGTATATTGGTATACGGAAATAGAAACTTTAATGAGATCGTGCGATATAGACTTGTAAAATAGATTAACATCGAAATATAAATGGAAGAAGAACAGTGTTGGACTCTTGACTTATCTAAAATACAACAAGTAAGAAAGCTAAAGTCGGTCAAGCCCGACTTTGAAATACCCAGCGTCCCGACATTATGAGCGCACTATGTTTTGCTTCTCTACTTGTGGGCGTGTCAGTGGGAGGGCAACATAAATTATTTCCCTACACCTTTCATTCGCCTTGGTGAACCTATGTTGCGAATTTGAAGCTTCGACGCCTTTTACTTCGGAAGTAACGAAAAATCTTTATTTGTGGGCGTGGCAGTGGGCGGGCCAAAAAAAAATTTTTCCTACACCTTTCATTCGCCTTGGTGAACCTATGTTGCGAATTCGAAGCTTCTACGCCTTTTACTTCGGAAGTTACGAAAAATCTTCATTTGTGGGCGTGGCAGTGGGCGAACCGCATACAATTTTTGCCACACCTTTCATTCGCCTTGGTGAACCTATGTTGCGAATTTGAAGCTTCTACGCCTTTTACTTCGGAAGTTACTAAAAATCTTTATTTGTGGGCGTGGCTGTGGGCGGGCCACAAAAAATTTTTTCCTGCACCTTTCATTCGCCTTAGTGAACCTATGTTGCGAATTTGAAGCTTCTACGCCTTTTACTTCACAAGTTACGATAAGCCCTTATTTTTGGGCTTATTTGTGGGCGTGGCTCGAGGAGGGCGGCGTCAATTTTTTTGCCAGGAAATGTCCCTTTTTGCAGTTTACCAGCACAATAAATATTAATGGAATGTGTTGAGTGGTTCGCAAGTTACAAGCATTTTATTGAAAACACAATAAATTCATTTGTGGGCGTGGCAGTGGGCGGATGTCTCGCATTTTTACGTAAGATCATACTTGGACCGCGATATACATGTGTGCCAAATTTCGACTTTATTAGTTCAGCCGTTTCGGAGGAGATCCGACCACGGACGGACGGAAAGACCGACAGACGGTCAGACGGACATGTCTAAATCGATTCAGTTTTTGATCCTGATCATTTCTATATATATTTTTCTTTATCTCCGGAGCTTAATTCTCCTCGTTACAAGATTTGCACAAAACTTATATACCCCGCCTACGCTGGGTATAAAAAGACTAATGAATATGTTGAATAAGCGAGAAGTAGTCATACAAGAATATATAGAAACTTGGATTTCTCAAAATCGATAACATATTGCAATGAAAACTTTAATCGTACTCAAATAACTTGGATAATAAAAGCTCGGGGAATTTACTTTGGCTTAATGGAAGTAGATTTAATGGGGCTACTTCAAGGCTCTGTAGTCTATGCAATCTAAATGAGGAAGAGAATTTAATGCACTTTTTGATTCTTTAACAAATGTATAAGATACAAAAACGATTTCCTAACCCCGTCTTGAACTCTGTGCGCCGGCTTTGATCGCTGATTTAGTGCAGTCGCTCCTCCCATCCTTGGGAGCAGAACGACCAAAAATTCAATGTTTGATTCTACTATTGTTCTTCCCTGGTTGGCTAAGCCTGCATATCATTGGACCACCTTTGTCGCTAATCGGGTGGCAAAAATAGCAGAGGTCGTAGGAATTTAACGTTGGTCTCATGTTGAATCGGCTGATAACCCTACTGACCTCTCGTCACGGGGGATACCTGCCCCAGAAAAAGTTTCCAACGCTCTCTGGTGGAATTGCCCTTTGTGGCTATAGTTGGATCATTCACAGTGGTCGATTATGTCTCCCCTACAGAACTGTACTATCTCACTCGAAGTGTCCGCGTGCATGTAGCAGTGCCTACTGTTCAAGATGACCTTCTTGTCCGTTTTCAAGCTTTGTTCGAGCCCTTCGTCTCATGAGTTATTTGCTTCGCGTGCACGCCCGAATGCGCCGAATCCACCTTCCAGGGCCGTTCTTTAAATCTGAGTCAGATCTGGAAGGAATTCGTCAGACTAAAATCCGTTTATGATAAGTAGCTCAGTTGCATCATTTTTCGACAAAATTTGCGAATTTATTCGAAAAACGTTTAGTGAATAGTAAGAGTAGCTTGTACTCGTTGAATCCTTTCATGCATCAAGATAGTTTGATCCGAATTAGGAAAAGGCTGACCGTTTCTCAAGAATCATATTTTGACGAAAAACACCCCATAGATTTACGCAAGGATGCTCATTTTACGCGGCTCTTGGTTAACCATATTAATCAGGTGACCCTTCATGGAGGCAATCAACTAATGTTGCGAGTTATTCGAAGTCAGTTTTGGTGGCCTCAAGCTAAAGCCTCTATCAAGCTAGTAATCCGTAGTTGAAAAGTGTGCACCATTTTTAAGAAAAAGCAGGTAGCTCAACTCATGGCTGCAATTCCCTCCCGAGCGCTTCATCCTTATCTCGACCTTTTACAAATCCTGGGGTCAATTTTGCTGGACCCTTTGGCATCAAGTCTTTTACTTGGAGATTTTGCTGCCTGACCAAGGGGTATGTGTGTCTCTTTGTTTGCTTTGCTATTAACGCTGTTCATTTAGAAGTTACGAGTGACCTCTCCTCTGCATCCTTTACAATAAACCTCACATATACGTTGAAGAATTTTCTACATTGTTAGCGAGAATAGAAAGTTGTCTTAATTCGCGCCCCCTTCATGCGATATCCGATCACCCTCACGATTTTCAAGCATTGGCGCCAGGGCACTTAGTTGTCGGAGGACCTCTACTCGCGCCCCGGAGCCAGAAAGTTTGCAAAATACACTCTCACTAGTGAAACGTTGGCAACGGATAAAAGCCTTATCCCAATTAGTTTGTTGCCGATGGAAAGAGGAATACCTTTAAGAAGAATGGCAATAAGATCGTGTCGTGAAACTCCATCCAGTTCGGGATAAACGGGTTCGCGTCGCTGACATTCGTACCACGCGCGGTATATGTAAGGGTCAAATTGGTGATCCTTCCCAATTCGGCCTCACACAATAGACGCACTAATACTTAAACTTTGGTTTTTGGTTTTTTTGGTCCTTTGTTTGTCACTTTCTGTGCTCTTATGTCTTTCAGACAACTCACTCGATCGACAACCGCCAAACCGCTTACACCCGCTGTTATACCCCGTCGCAGTCGTGCATTTCCTTTGTTTTAATCCCAAAAGCTTTGTATAGTAATTTGTAAATTAACTTGCCACAAAAAGGACAAAAAAAAAGACTTAGTGAATTTTATTAAAAATACAAAGCTTTTTGAAGTTTATTATCTTTTTTCAAAGCGCAAAAAAAATTTGGTCCTGCGAGCCATTGAAATACCTCGCGCCGCGTAATAAAACAACAAAAAAAAAAAACAACCCCACCCTGTGGCGAAGTCATTGCGTCACTCTTAACAGCTACAAAAGGTTTTAACGTAAGTGAGTGATTCACTTAATATATTTATATTCATATAATTAATATATATTTGCTCTTTTTTTGTTTTTTGTCGTGTTTTCCGTACAAAAAAAAACCCTCATTTGTCGCTCCTCAAGCACAAACGGTTCAATTTTTTTCCCCAAAAGCTATTGACCAACTTTCTGAATCTCGTTAGAAAGACCACAGGTCATTGCCACACAAAATATACGTTTTCCCGACGACAAATTAACATTCAGAATCAACCCAAAAACTCATATTCCATTTGCCGACGGCAAATCATTGTAAAATCAACAAAAAAAAAAGGAAAAAAGAGCAAATAAAAAAATATTTCGTTAATTGACACCAAAATTAATCCCTTATTTCCTATTCCACTTTCCGGCTTCAAATTAGTGTTTTCAAAAGAGAAAAAAATTTTTTACAAATCCGTTTCGTGGTTGATTGCATCGGGTTAGAAAAAGCACTAAGCACACGAAAAGAAACAGATTGACGTCGCTTGTTGAGCTTCAATTCAAATCTAAAAATAAAATTGCGTGAAAAGCCTTATCGCCCGCAGTGCGTGCTAGAACGTTTGATTTCATAAGCCAATCATGTCGCGTCGTTAAAAAAAATTCTTTATACATTTTTAAGCTAATCAGAGCGCGAGGTGACCATCGGTCTGAAAAAGAAGCAAATAATTTTTAAGTCCCGAATTTATTAATATCCGTCTTTCGTGTTGCTAATTTTTTATTTAGCGCTCTCCGCAATAGAAATCGTGATCTATTAATATAAGTTATAGATTAATATTTAAAATATTCCATAGTTTTTTGGTATTTTTATAAATTGAACATATTTCACGCATATTTATTTGGTATTTTTATAAATTTAAAATTTTTTCACGCGATTCGCCCTCCAGTGGTTAACCCGCGCACCGTTTTTTTTCTCTCGCTCTCCCGAACATTAAGTTGTGTCTCGCTCGTTGTTTGTTTTTTTTTTTTTTTTTTTTGGTTACCATGCCCATCGGACACTCTGAGTTTCCAATCCACTATTAACAGGGTCACCCATTCCCGAATTTTGTTTCGGAGTCAACGGAGCGTGCCAATTGTGTTAGTTTTAGATTCGGTCCCGCGTCTTCCTCATCTGCCACGCCTTTTTTGAACTTTCAGCTCTTTTCTTGCTTAGAAAATAAATTTAGATATTCAATATGGCAACGAGAGTGACTGAATTTATGCGGTTAGTGAACAATTTGTTAGAATGCACTGAAAAATCTCGCATAGAGGTTCACTCCGATAAATTTGTGCTCGATATGATTCTAACGGAATTGCAGGACGAATGAGTTGCAACGAAAGAGGCCCATAAGGGTTGCATACGTGTGGTGGAGAATCAGGAAACGGGAACAGATGGCATGTGGATTAATGTAATCAAGGCGGCCTGCAAGCAGTGCTATGATGCGTATCTCAAGACTGCAGCGAGCAATAATCGGAAGATAAGTGAAAAAGACGCACGGCTAGCTAGTCGAACTGCATCGGCTTTCAGCGAATCCTCTATGCAGGCCATTCATTCTGTAACGTTGCTGCCATGTGACTTGCCCATTTTTCAAGGCAGTTATGTTTCATGGCCTAGTTTTCTTCACATGTTGTCTGAATTGGACGCTCACAATACTGGTCTCTCGTTGGTAGAGAAGCTTTACCCTTTACACTTAAAAACTCGAGGAGAAGCTTATGAAATTGTTCGTAAGTCCCCATTAACAAACGACGGATTTGCCCTAGCGTAGCAAAATCTTCAGGATCGATATAAGAATAAGCGTACCCTCGTTATTAGCCAATTAAAAGCTTTCTTTAATCTTTCCCACTGTCGCACATGAATCCGGAAAAGAGAATAAATCATTCCAAAGAGCAATAAATAATTGTATCTCTGCGTTGATGTGTTTTCAAATCGTAATATCCAACTGGGATCCAATATTTGTATATCTCTGCTCCACACGGCTACCGGACCTCACTTTTGGTTATGGGAGCAGTCAGTCCGGTGTAAAACCGAGATTCCGTCAGGGGAAAAATTGGAAAAATTTCTCGCAATGCGGTTTCAAACGTTAGAAACGATTTCTGACATACGTAGTGCAGGATCGCTTCAAGCGGGCAAGGGGGGCCCAATCTGCTCCGCAATCGGCGCCGACACCTCCCACGGCGGCTAAGTGGCAACTCTCGTGTAGATTGTGCCCCAATCAAAGGCATGGGTTACGACAATGTGTGAAGTTTCAAAGGACGAACCTCCCTCAACGGACGGACGTCGTCAAAAAACTGAACTGTTGCATTAACTGTTTATCTTTTTCGCATCTCCTAAAAGATTGCCCAAGTTCATACACGTGTAGGTAATGTCAGCAGCGTAATCACACCCTCCTTCATAAAGAATCCAGTAAACCTCAAACCAGCCCTTCGAACTGAACACCCACGAATGGAAGTCATGCTCGCAGAGCTCTGCATAGTCAAGTTGAATCGTCGGCATCTCCGTCGACCGTCGCAAGTCGTTTGAGTAGATCACACTCGATATCCTCAAATGTTTCTGCCGCCAGTTCCTCCGCGTATTACCGTTTTACAAAACCATTTCGCAAGGATCTTGTTATGCACCGCCGTTGTCCATCTGAGTCACAATGGTGAGATTTATCTCGCCATGGCATTAGTGGACCCAGGGTCGGAGTTTACTTTTATTTGGGATAGGCTGCGAAAACTTGTTAAGTTGCCAACGGAGAGAAAGGATGCAAGAGTCTCTGGTCTTAGCAATGTGGTAACCGCACAAGTGAGAAAATGCTGTAATATCACATTAAGTTCCACTCGAGATGCAGATGTATCTATCTCAACTGTTGCCTTAATCTTTGGCTAATTAGCCGGCACCCTTCCCTCTTTTTCGCTTTCCGCAAATGCTGTGAATGTGGTTGACCTAAAGTTTGCTGATGTAAATCTCGGCTTTTAAGGAAGCGTAGATCTTCTGATCGGTAGCCATATTTATCCCTCTAATCTCTTAGGTGGAGTTCGGAAAAATGTGCTTAACTCCTTGGTCGCTATTGAGCCTGGTTTCTTATGGGACCAATCAAAACCAGACAACCAGCAACCGCTTTCTCAACTAATGTTTCGTTGTTTAGTGAAGTCACCTTGGAGATACAATTAGCAAAGTTTTGGTAGGTGGAGGAGCTTCCTCGCAACCAATTCATTTCTGAAGCGGATAGAAGCTGTGGAGAAAATTTTTCGAAAACCACGTCTCGTCTGCCAAATGGCCCTTATATGGTCACGTTGCCCTTCAAGAAGGACCCCTTTTCTAAACGAGAAATAAGCTTATCCCGACACATTGCAATGAAACAATGGCTGCGAAGTGAAGTTCGACTGTCCTGTGATACATTTCAAAAGGAGAAGTACAATCAAGTTTTTGGAGAATATCTAGTTTTGCAGCATATGTCTCCCGTCCCGTCCCCCACTTTTCAAGATCGACCTGCGCACTATTATTTACCGTATCACGCCGTGATAAAACCGGAAAAAACCACTACCAAGCTTCGAGTCGTCTTCAATGCTTCCAGCCGTACGGCTAACGGAGTCAGTCTCAATGACATACTGCATACCGGCTTAACCCGCCAAGCTGACCTGACCCTTTTGATCTTAAAGTGGCGCTTCTTCCAATTTGTGTTCAATAGCGATATTGAAAAATGTATCGACAAATTTTAGTCCACCCCAAACATACTCTTTCGGAAAACGTCTGATGGGTCAGTCAACGGTTCCGAATTGAAGACCGTTACGTTTGGCGTTAATTGCGCTCCGTATCATAAAACACTTTATGTATATTGATGAAGCACTCGGTAGGGCCCACGACCTGAACACGGCGATCAAAGCTCGTGATGAGTTAAACAACGCTTTGAACTCAGCCGGGTTCCCTCTTCGCAAATGGACTTCCAACCATCCTGCACTGTTGTCAGATATCGCCAAAAAACATCGACTCGCTGTAGGTTTTGTGCCCCTTGTAGAATCTAGTGAAGCAAAGACCTTAGCTATTCGGTGGAATGCCTTGTTTGACCGGTTTCACTTTAGAGTGGAGGCGGTAGAAATCAAGACTTCATATAGCAAGCGGCAAGTTCTTTCAGATATTGCTAAGCTGTTCGATCCAGCAGGATGGCTAGTCTGAATGATTTAAGAATTCCCCCTAAAGTAAAGTTTACCCCATCATGTGATATCAAGTTTCATGCGTTTTGCGATGCTTCTCAAAAGGATATGAAGCATTCTTTGATTCTGAGTCAGATCTGGAAGGGATTCGTCAGACTAAAATCCGTTTATGATATGCAGCTCAGTTGCGTTATTTTCCGACGGAATTTGCAGACTTATTCGAAAAACGTTTAGTGAATAGTAAGAGTAGCTTGTACTCGTTGAATCCTTTCATGCATCAAGATAGTTTAATCCGAATTAGGAGAAGGCTGACGCTTCTCAAGAATTATCTTTTGACGAAAAACACCCCATAGTTTTACGCAAGGATGCTCATTAAACGCGGCTCTTGATTAACCATATTATTCAGGTGAAAGGTGGAAAAGTGTGTACCATTTAAAAAAAAACAGGTAGCTGAATTCATGGCTGCACTTTTCCCCGAGCGCTTGATCCTTATCTTGACCTTTTACAAATACTGGGGTCAATTTTGCTGGAACCGTTGACATCAAGTCTTTTACTTGGAGATTTTGCTGCCTGACCAAGGGGTATGTGTGTCTCTTTGTTTGCTTTGCTATTAACGCTGTTCATTTAGAAGTTACGAGTGACCTCTGCTCTGCATCCTTTCTGGCAGCTTTCTTTCGGCTCGCCGCGCGGCGGGGATGTCCGCTTAAGGTCTTTTCCGATAACGGAACGAACTTTGGCGGAACGTTGAAAGAGCTTCGTCTGGATTTCTAGAAATGTTTCATGAAATCCCGACAACAAGTTCACCATTAATTTTCCGACAAAGAGGTATCCTGGTCATTCTTACCTTCAGGGGCTCCGCGCATGGGCGGTCTTTGGGAAACTGCTGCAAAGAATTTTAAGCCGCATTCCCGAAAATTTACAATAAACCGCACATATACGTTAGAGGAATTTTCTACATTGTTAGCGAGAAAAGAAAGTTGTCTTAATTCGCGCCCCCTTCATGCGATATGCGATAATCCTCAAGATTGTCAAGCATTGACGCCAAGGCACTTCCTTGTCGGAGGAACTCTCCTCGCGCCCCCGGAGCCAGAAAGCTTGCAAAATACACTCTCACTAGTGAAACGTTGGCAACAGATAAAAGCCTTATCCCAATTAGTTTGTTGCCGATGGAAAGAGGAATACCTTTAAGAAGAATGGCAATAAGATCGTGTCGTGAAACTCCATCCAGTTCGGGATAAACGGGTTCGCGTCGCTGACATTCGTACCACGCGCGGTATATGTAAGGGTCAAATTGGTGATCATTCCCAATTCGGCCTCACACAATAGACGCACTAATACTTAAACTTTAGTTTTTGGTTTTTTTGGTCCTTTGTTTGTCACTTTCTTTGCTCTTATGTCTTCCAGACAACTCACTCGATCGACAACCGCCAAACCGCTTACACCTGCTGTTATACCCCGTCGCAGTCGTGCATTTACTTTGTTTTAATCCCAAAAGCTTTGTATAGTAATTTGTAAATTAACTTGCCAAAAACAGGACAAATAAAAAAACTTAGTGAATTTTATTAAAAATACAAAGCTTATTGAAGTTTATTATCTTTTTTCAAAGCGTAAAAAAAATTTGGTCCTGCGAGCCATTGAAATACCTCGCGCCGCGTAATAAAACAACAAAAAAAAATCAACCCCACCCTGTGGCGAAGTCATTGCGTCACTCTTAACAGCCACAAAAGGTTTTAACGTAAGTGAGTGATTCACTTTATATATTTATATTCATATAAATAATATATATCCCAGGTGCGTGCGCGAACTCAGTGATTGGTTTTTTTTTTTTTTTTTTTTGTTTTTTGTCGTGTTTTCCGTACAAAAAAACCCTCATTTGCCGCTCCTCAAGCACAAACGGTTCAATTTTTGTTCCCAAAAGCTATGGACCAACTTTCTGAATCTCGTCAGGTCATTGCTACATAAAATATACGTTTTCCCGACGACAAATTTACATTCAGAATCAACCCAAAAACTCATATTCC
Organism: Chlorops oryzae; assembly: GCA_020466095.1. Classification (NCBI taxonomy): domain Eukaryota; kingdom Metazoa; phylum Arthropoda; class Insecta; order Diptera; family Chloropidae; genus Chlorops; species Chlorops oryzae. Next base: position 59,859,301 of record CM035807.1, on the reverse strand, counting down.
ATTTCCCAGTTACCCGACACTAAAGGTTACCCCTTTGATATTTTTCCGACAATTTGTATGGTAGATTTGTTAAAAATGTTTAAAACTTATAATTTGTAAAACAAATTAATAAAAAAAAAACATTCACAAATTTCAGGCACTTACCCATTTCGCCATCGCCCTGCTCGTTGTTCTTTTCGTCGTCCGCATCCTCTTCCGATTTTTGAGCTCTCTTCAAATGAAATAAGACCAGCTGGTCTTCGTGCTTTCGAATTTCCCTCAAAAAATTGCTTCTTTTGCTTTTGACGCCTCCGTCAATTCGCGTCACGTAAGTCCGCTGAAACTCCGTTCACATATTTGGGGTTTATGCGAACTTGTGAACTGGTCATAAGCACTTGAACACTAATGGAAGGGATTCAAATATTTTTTTTTCTTTTATTTCCAATTACTCTACAATTTCTGTTTCCCTTTTTTAGTTAAATTTTTTTTTTTTTTTAAATCCACAATAATCCAGGACACTTTTAAATTTGCACTTGTCGCCAAAGATTGATTTTATTTTAATTTCTCTTCAATTTGATTTACCTTTTTTTTTCAATTTATTGATCTTATTTTATATTTACTTCATAAGAATGTTGTAATTGATATTTCTCCACGTCTGCAGGATATAGCACAAAAATCATTGAGTTCGCCATTATTATTTTTTTAATCCACACACACTCACAGAGTTTAAAACCTTTTTTTTTACATATAAATTTACTATTATCTTTTTTTTATAGGAGATCTTTAGTTCTTTTTTATTTTATTTTCTAGAAACCGCACTTTCTAGATCCTACCGGCTGCGCCAATGTTATGTTTTTCTCCTATTAACATTTAAAAGGGAGTCTTACTAATTAATACCTTCCTATATTGTTTGTTTTAAACTTCTCCATTTTATATAATATGTTTGAGAAACATATTGATCACTTTGTTTTGCATTGAACAAGCATATCGAATTCGGCACTCAGAATTGCATAACAATATGATTGCATATGAGGTTCAGACGAATGCAGTTTGCGTGGGAAACTGCATATCAGCAAAATGTAAGAAAAGCTAACAAACCACCGCGGCACATGTCACTGCACGTTGCTCACTAAATACACTAAAATTATTTTATTAGAAGTAAGCAAAATTTATGTATAAAAATGCAACTTTCTAGTCAATAAAAAGCAGTTCAATCAAAACCATTGAATTTGAATGTTAACTTCCGGATCGACGCTCAAGTGTGTTCGTTCCACATTAGTAACAGAATTTGGTGCCTGGATCGACGCTCAAGTGTGTTCGTTCCACATAAGAATTGAATTCTGTACATGGTGACCCCGAAAATTCAAAAGAATCTTTTAAATTCGAACGCGTAAACGTAAAATCGAAAAATCGCAAGTGAAATTAAGAAAAGTTCGTCGCGTTTTTTAATCGCATAAAACCATACGGAGTCGAAAGATATTCATCATCAACGAGGGCATCAATTCAAAGGCAGCAGGAACTAGGTTCCTTAATCGAGAAAGTTATCGCGAATTTCAAAAAAGATAGCAAAGACCGCAAGACACCAGAGTACCTGGAAGAACGTATAAGACGACTACAAGAGCTGGCAAATGAATTTCATCGTAATCATAAGGAAATTCTGGCTAAAAAAGAAGTCGCAGCGGAAGATGACTATTTCATGGAAAATTATTATGACAAGATGAACGACTTGGTAATCCGGTACATCAAAATAATGGAAGGTCTAAGCATGGAACACGTTTTAATGGATGGCGGTGCTGTAGGTGGTGAATTCGACAGTCGCGGGGGCGCAGGTTCTACAACGAAGGTGCAACAATCCAAATCTCAACCAAACACGAATGAAAATGGAACTCTAAGCACGAAGACGCAGAAGTTATTAAGAAACCAAAAGGCATTAGTTAAGGCGCTAAATCGCAACATCGAAGAGATCAATGCTCAAGCTCATATGGAGCATCCAAATACGTACTACATGTTGAAATCTGGCATCCTGGAAAAATATTTGTCGGAGTTCACTCAAAACAATGACGTCCTCTGGGAATCCACAACGGACGACCACATTCTCGAATATACACCAGAATTATTCTATGATATGGAGTCGAAGGTGGCATCAGTCCTAGTGGAGCTTCGACAACACATTCCAAAAGAGGATCAGGCAGCTAGACCACAAGAATCATCGAATCATCATGACAACGAGATTCTTCTGCCCAGAATTTCTGTGCCGACATTTAATGGCAACTATTTGCAGTGGATGGCCTTCAAGGATCTATATACTGAGATCGTTCACACAGCAAATATCAGCGATGCAAGAAAAATGCACTATTTAACCCAAGCTCTCGCGGGGGAACCTAAAAAACTAATACAGCACCTTCCAGCGATCGGAGGGAACTACACTGCGGCCTGGTCCATTTTAATAAACAGGTACGACAACCAAAGGTTGCTTGTTACAACACTGCTGAACAAGTTACTAACGCAGCCAACCACTAAGTCCGAGTCATCATCGTCCCTCAAGACATTGCACGACGTAACACATGAATGTATGCATGGCCTGGCAGCGCAACGCCTTCCGGTTCACTATTGGGATACAATTGTGGCACATATTGTTCTCAAAAAACTGGACCAGGCCACCCAAACGTCATTCGAGCAAGGCCTGGACGACAACCGGCGATTGGTTACTCTTGAAGAAGTGTTAAAGTTTCTTGAACGCAGGTTCCAATCACTAGAAGTCCGAGGAAAAGGCGACTCGTCTTCCAAAACAGTTGCTGCATATGTGGAGAATGACAGCAAATGTAAGGTCTGCAACAAAGACACTCATCCGATCTACCAATGTGGCAAATTTACAAGCTCAACGTGCAAAGAAAGGTGGCAGTTGGTGAATCAGCATAAGCTCTGCGCGAACTGTCTTAAACCAGGACACTCATCCAATAAATGTAAACGACAACACTGCACCAAGTGTACCAAAAAACACAACACGTTACTTCACGCTGAAAACTCCTATCAGACAGCAAAAAGGTCAACGGAGCAGGATGGGGCTAAGCAAACTGACACAGCTCAAAACAATAAGAACGCAAGCAAGCAGCCTGACGTCACCACGGCCAGCGATACAACAAAAGTTAGCCTGCTCGCCAACAGCAACGAAATCAACGAACACTACGTATTACTTGGAACAGCCTTAATAGATTTGGTAACAGCTGATGGACAACGAATTGAATGCCGAGCTCTATTAGACTCCTGCTCCCAGGTCAACCTAATTACGGAACGGCTATTAAAGAAACTAAGAGGAACTACCAGAGCCGACCCAACGTGTGTAGAGGGAGTCGGAGTAACAGAAAACACGGTTCTTCATCGCACCACAATTCATCTGAGATCAAAATACAACAAGTTCAGTGCCACCGTAGATGCTCATGTACTTCCAAAAATCGTCTCCAACCAACCGTCTCACAAGATACAAATTGACGATTGGAACATTCCAAATGAGTTAAATCTGGCGGACCCCACTTTTTCTAGGCCAGGACGTATCGACTGCTTACTAGGAGCGGAACTTTATTTGGACCTTCTTACAAAAGGCAGGAAGAGGCTATCCGAGAATCTTCCAACACTCCAGAACACGGTTTTTGGATGGATAATTGCAGGCAGTATCACCAGTCCCCACTCCAATATAGCCACATGTGGAGTGTGTACAACACAGGAGCTTGAAGATACTATTTCTAAATTCTGGCAGCTTGAAGACACACCGCACTCGAGCACGTCGCTTACAGAGGATGAACTACGCTGCGAATCTCACTTTGCACAACATACGACGAGGTCAAACGCGGGAAAATATGTAGTCAAGTTGCCTCTCAAGGAGCATCCATCAGTCTTGGGGAAGTCAAAAGCCATAGCATACAGCAGGTTCATGTCTTTGGAGAGGAGATTGACCCAAAATCCATCACTAAGAGCACAATACACGCACTTCATGATGGAATACGAAAAATTGGGGCACATGACTGAAATCGACCCAAAGCAAGAACTTCTTACGCATTATTTCATCCCTCATCATTGTATTCTCCGACCAGAAAGTATAACTACAAAATTAAGAGTAGTGTTTGATGCGTCTGCTAAGACGACAAATGGATTGTCACTCAACGACATCATGTACATCGGACCCACTGTCCAAAGCGAACTCTTTTCCCTCCTGCTACGTTTTAGAATTCATAAATATGTTCTAAAAACAGATGTGGAAAAGATGTATCGTCAGATATGGGTCAATGAGGACGATCGGAAACTGCAGCTGATAATGTGGAGGAACAGCCCGACTGAAAATCTGAAGTACTATCAACTTAATACAGTGACATACGGAACACGGGCGGCTCCATATCTCGCAACACGCTGCTTGAATCAATTAGCCGATGAATATCAACACCAATTTCCTCTTGGGGCAGCATCACTTAAAGCAGATTTTTATGTAGATGACGGACTTTTGGGCGCAGACTCTTTGCGAGAAGCTCTGGAAATGCAGCAACAACTAATTGATGTTCTTCAAAGAGCTGGAATGCAACTCCGAAAATGGTGTGCAAACAGTCCAAAATTACTGCATGGGATTCCCGCAGGAGACCAAGAAATTGACCTTAATTTTGACTCTCAAGAAACTCAAGCCACCAAAACCTTAGGTCTGACGTGGCTCCCCAAAACGGATGTTTTTTGCATAAAAACAAACCTCAAAAGAAGAACAACGACCACTAAAAGAAGCATGACCTCTGACTTGGCCCGCATTTTTGACCCATTAGGATTGGTCGGTCCGGTAGTGGTTACTGCAAAAATTTACATACAGCAATTATGGCAGCTTAAAATCGACTGGGACTCGGATCTTCCGTTGGAAATTCAACAACGATGGATGCGGTTGCAAGATGACCTGCCAGCACTGGACAATGTTAAAATTTCGCGACACGTGCTTAGTCAGCAAGGTCAGCTGAACATACAACTGCATGCTTTCGCTGATGCATCCGAGAAGGCATACGGTGCGGCAATCTACATCAGGTCTGTGCAAAAGGATAAAACGATCAAGCTGAACTTACTTTGTTCCAAGTCACGCGTGGCACCACTAAAGCAGCAAACGATTCCACGTTTGGAACTATGCGCCGCCCTGTTAGCAGCCGAGCTAATGACAAGAGTAAAAGGTGATTTGAACTACCAAAATAAGGCAAATTACCTGTGGACAGATTCACAAATCGTGCTTTCATGGATAAACAATCATCCAGGCACGCTTCCAGTTTTTGTTGCACACCGAATTATAAAAATTAATCAGTTGACGAGGCCAGAGCAATGGCGACACGTGCCATCCAAGCAAAACCCAGCAGATTTGCTCTCAAGAGGAATAAAACCGAGAGAATTGGCCACGTGCCATATGTGGTTTTTTGGACCATTATTCTTATATGAGCCTGAGCCTAGGTGGCCACCTCCCTTCAACAGGGAATTAGTCATTGAAAATAGTCCAGCAACGGTAGCCATAACGTCAAAACAGGCAGACTTGGCAGAGGACCCACTGGTGTATTCAATCCCATCCAGAAATTCATTTCTCTATCTCCAGAGAGTGACTGGATACGTACTGCGATTTTCAAAAAATTGCAAAAAATCTAAACATGCTCGACCAAAAAATAAGCAACTGTCACCGGCAGAGCTAGATGCAGCATTGAAATTAATAGTACGCCAAATTCAAACGTCCGACTTTCAAGATCTACTGAAGATCTTACGAAAAGAAGGAAAAGTACCAAACTCGAACTCCCTTAATTCTCTGGCTCCATTCTTAGATGAAGAAGGAATAATCAGAGTTGGCGGCAGATTACAAGCATCATCTCAACAATATGACACGAAGCATCAAATGATCCTACCTGGAGATGATCCCATCACGAAATTGCTTTTAGAAAAGATGCACAAGGAGAATTATCATTGTGGACCCTCGGCACTGCTCGCGTTCGTCAAACAACGATTTTGGCCACTTAAAGGCAGAAGCTTGGCAAGATCAGTCGTTCAACATTGTGTAAGGTGTACGCGATCAAGGCCCGTTTTATACAAACAAGTTATGGGGAACTTACCACCATCACGAGTCGAACCAGCGCGCCCATTTCTACACACCGGCGTAGACTATTGTGGACCTTTCCGAGTACATTTTAAAACTCGAGGAAAGGCGCCACAAAAGGCGTACATTGCCGTCTTCTGCTGCTTCTCGACTAAGGCCGTACACTTGGAACTAGTAACGGAGTTAACGACCGACGCATTTATCGGAGCTCTCAAACGATTTATTGCACGCAGGGGTTACTGCAAAACAATATTTTGCGACAATGCAACGAACTTTGTGGGAGCCAAAAACCAACTCGAGGAGCTCACCAGCAGCATCTATTCATCAAAGGCATCCGATTCCATCATACGAACCTGTAGTGAAAAAGGAATTAGCTTCCAGTTCATCCCACCAAGAGCTCCACACTTTGGCGGTCTATGGGAAGCGGCGGTGAAGTCAACAAAAAAACTGCTGGCTCCAAAACTGCATGAAGCGACAATGACATTCGAGGAATTAAACACGGTTGTGACTGAAGTCGAAGCAATGCTTAATTCACGGCCACTAGTTCCAATGTCCTCCGATCCGAATGATCTAAGCGCACTTACTCCGGGACATTTCCTCATTGGAGAGCCATTGAGGGCAAACGTTGATGCCGACACCGAACCAATGAAAACAAAGATGTCAACACGATGGGAAGAGGTCTCCAAAATTAAACACAAATTCTGGGAGCGCTGGTCAAAGGAGTATTTAGCCGAGCTGCAATTGCGACATAAATGGAAGGGCCCGACAACCATTATCAAGCCAGACACATTGGTAATTATCAAGGAGGACAATGTCCCCGTATTACAATGGCCACTGGGTCGAATAATAAATGTGTATAAGGGAGACGATGGAGCCGTACGAGTGTGCGATATTCGGACTCACAAAGGAATAATCCAGCGACCCATACACAGACTGGCGCCACTTTTTCCGGAAGACAGTAGCGAAGAAAACGTCGGAGAAGAAAGCCGAACAAAGGAAGCTCCTGAAACGTCAAAGGTCTCCTTACCGATTAGCATCCCCCTAAGTCGCCTTAAAAATGTTCACTCATTCAACAACGAAGTCATTCCAAACAAGGTTAGACGCATTGAACCAACCCTTCTTTTCACCCTGATAGCGCTAATCCTGTTGCCTGTAATCCTGTGCAATCCAGTCAATATCACGACGTTTAGCCAGAAGCCAGGAGTATACTTCGAGCAGCTTGGATCCGCAAGGCCTATCACCTCTAATTGGAACATGATAGTGTATTACGACCTGCAGCCATATAGAGACCAAATAGACGTGCTAATTGATGGGATCAACACATTGCAAATATTGTGTGTCCAACCCAAAAACGACACAACATGCACTTTCTTCATTGAATATTTCGATAAAATTGAAAAGCAGCTACAAACAGAACTCAATCTGCTTTCTGTCAACAGGGCAAAAAGAGGTGCTGTAGATTTGGTCGGAAATATCGCCAATTCACTTTTTGGGGTCCTCGACTCTAACTATGCCACTAAGATGTCGGAGACCATCACCGGCTTAAGAACAAATGACGAACATCTTGAGCACCTGCTCAAAAATCAAACTTCGTTGATAAATTCAACGATAAACATTTTCAAAGACGAACAACTGAGAATTAAAAGCAAGTTTGATGAAATCGATCGGCAAATCGACGATTTGCGTCACGGACGGGCATCGAGTGCTACAAACAGCAAACTAGTAATTCTTACATTGGCAATTCAGATGTGCATTATTGCATCAAGATTGCAAGGGACACATGCTTCAATTCTGGACGTATTAATTGACAGCCATCACGGAAAAATTAATCCGTTCTTATTAACTCCTGAGCAATTGGGAGATGAAGTTAAGAAAATAAAGGCCCACCTACCACCGGAATTACACTTGCCCATCCATCAGAACAATTTAATCGAAGTGTATCAGTTAATGAAGATTAACGGAGTTGTTGCGGAAAATCATGTGGTCTTCAGTATTGAATTGCCCTTAACAAATTCAAAGGAGTATAAACTGTTACACGTACTTCCGATTGCCACAGCAATAAATGGGACGCTAGCAGCAGTAAGAACAGCGACATCGTTTCTAGCTGTCAGCCCGCATAACGACGAGTTCGTTCCGTTGTCCAATGAGCAAGTACAGTCATGCTTAAGTCTCAATAACAAGCAGTGGTTGTGCCCCAATATGCAAGCCACTTACTTTAAGGCATCGACCGTCTGTCAGTGTGAACTAGACTTACTCAACAACGAGAGCGACCCCAGATGCGAACTACACTGGTCGAATGATACGATTCTTTGGCATCAACTTAAACAGCCGAATAAATGGATCTACGCGACAACGAGCAACGTTCGCTTTACGGCTGTGTGTAAATACGAAAATCAGCAATTTACACTTCAACATAGCGGCATGATCCACTTCCGATCCGACTGCACGATCAGGAACGATCTGATAACTATACAGAGCCTCAAAAGATTTGTGACTTCATTAAACGCAAAAAATAATAAATTTGGAGAATTAGTAGGACGAGCGCATCAATTTGATATCAACTCAACCCAAGTAACGGCGTTCACAACACAGTTTAAAGATTAAGAAATTATTCAACAACAACTAGCACTGATCAACGCATCAAGCTTTCCTAACACAACGAACGCCACACACAACCACAGCCTAATCATCAGTTACGTAGCTGTGAGCCTAACAGTTCTTCTAGCGATCATAATAATTTCACTTGGCCGCAGACTGAAGCAAATAAAGGGATTACCACGTCAAGTGCCTATTCCAGCACCACGATCAATTGAAGACACCGCATGCTAAGAATCTGTGAATTAGCTTTGAAATATTAATTGTCACAAAATTAAAAAAAATTTCCATTAAACACTTACTACTCCATCTTCCAATGGCCTTTATTGCTAATCATACGTTTTTGTAAATCCGCTACATGTACTGTTAACGTAAAAATGTAAACGAAGAATGAAAAATCAAGGCTTGGAATTCTTATTAGACTATAAGCATGACTTTGATCCAACTTTTTATGCAAGCTCAGCATTGTGCAAAAAAAAAAAAACCAAAACAAAAAAAAAACAAAAAGAAACAACAAACGCCAAAATCTGAGCTGAAGATACGAGTGAGCAACAGAGTGAAGTTTTTTTTTATTCTTAATTCAAATCTCTATTCTCCCTACGAGGGTTGATCAAAATATCATTGAATTTAACAATTCAAGGCGGGCAGTATGTTTGAGAAACATATTGATCACTTTGTTTTGCATTGAACAAGCATATCGAATTCGGCACTCAGAATTGCATAACAATATGATTGCATATGAGGTTCAGACGAATGCAGTTTGCGTGGGAAACTGCATATCAGCAAAATGTAAGAAAAGCTAACAAACCACCGCGGCACATGTCACTGCACGTTGCTCACTAAATACACTAAAATTATTTTATTAGAAGTAAGCAAAATTTATGTATAAAAATGCAACTTTCTAGTCAATAAAAAGCAGTTCAATCAAAACCATTGAATTTGAATGTTAACTTCCGGATCGACGCTCAAGTGTGTTCGTTCCACATTAGTAACAGAATTTGGTGCCTGGATCGACGCTCAAGTGTGTTCGTTCCACATAAGAATTGAATTCTGTACATAATATATTCGTTGTCACACCTTTTTCCTTTTTACGCTTCGAAGCGAAAAAAAATTCAGATTCAGTTTTAAGTTATTATTTATTTAAACAAACATCAAATTAAAACAATTAAAATCATTCTGAACATAACATCACGCTGTTAGTCAACCGCGAAAATACTATCCATCTCCAACTGCCTTATTCTAAAAAATCACATCTATTTATAACTTACAAACTACGTTCGCCGTTGCGAACTCTGCTGCAGTCTCTTCTTTTGCCGCCTCAGCGACCTTCTTATGAAGTCCAATTGCACTCTGCATTCTCGCTTCTTCGATACTTTTGTGTACTTTGCATTTCCGCGTGTACCGTCTTGACCTAGTTCTTTTCCATGTCTGCTTACGGGTGCGTTTTTTGTTGACCCGTATTCGTTGTGAAGCTTATTGCTTACAGTGAACCCTCGACCATGCTGTACATGTCCACGCTCACAACATCGGCGTTGAAGGCGAATTTGAAGAAATTCCATTAAGGAGGAGAAGCGTCTTATCTGACTGTAGCGCGGGCCCGGTATGTAATATGTCGTTTAGACTAATCGAGTTGTCTGGTCGACTGGAAGCCTTAAAGACTACCCGGACTTTTGTGGTATTTTTATCTTCCTTAATCACCGAGTGATGGGGCAAATGAAAATAAGGAAAGACGGATCTACCTGACTCATGAACGTTCTTCATGTGCCCAAGCTCTAAATATTTTTTAAATACCGATTCATATTCATCCTCAAATTTACAATTTTTTTTTAAGCGCGCCTCGTTACGCAAAAACTGAGCCAGAGCTATTTTTTACGACGAACCAACCTAAATATCATCAGAAAAACTGTCTTTAGACGGAAACACAACTATTTCTGTTAGTGGTTCTCTTGAAAAACTTCTCACAATAAGAATCTTCTTCCGACTCTATCCGTTTTTGAAGAAGATCCCTTACCTCCCAAAAAGGTGAGCGCTTTTTCCACCAAATTTGGATCGCAAAGACAAACATTTGTTTTAATGGAAAAATATCTTTGGAGCAGAATGGGACCCATCATAATCCAACCAAAAACGGTCTCTTGCGCTATTAAGGAACCACAAAAATTCCTTTTAATGTTATCATTCAAAACACTAGGAAGCAAATCGGATCCGATGAGCACATCATTGGGCGATTGCATTGCGAATTTTTAATCTACTAATCAAATACTAGACAGAGACAAGAAATCAGTTTTGTCAGTGGTCCAGGACGGAAGATCCCCGGTGATTTTTGGCAAAACTAACGCAGTCGTCTCAATACAAACATCAGCAAAGAGCGGCGACCGTATCAAAATTTTACACGAGTGCCGCGCCATTTTATTCGTCGCCGCGCCTACTCCACTAAAGGACGCACATACTGGGAGCGTAGACAGTTGAAGCCACCTTTGAATTTTTTTTTTGGAAATAAACGTTCCTTCGGAGCCTGAATATAAGAGCGCTCTAGCGTATTAGATATTATTCGCATGGTCCAGTCGCCCCATCGCGGTGCCCAGCAACACGCTTCCTCATCCCTGCTGCCAAACACGACTGCACCGCAGCTTTGTCGTTAACTGTGTTTGGAGCGACGTGAGCAGAATGCAGTTACTGCTGCGACACAGCGCTAGTGGACGGCTCGTCGGACCTTTGATTTGCAGAAGTGGAGACCTCCCGATGTAGTTTTATGAGGCTTGTGACAGGTAAAACAACTATATTTATTTTAACAATCCCTAACCGAATGAGCGCGAGCAAAACAATTAATACACAAACCGAATTTTCGAATGCTCGCTAGCCGATCCCCAACCTTCATTTTAAAGAACTTAGGACACGACCGAATGGGATGGTTTTCTTTCGGACAAGTTTTCATGTGTCCGTCGACACATTAGAAGAATGCGATTTAAGGTTCTTCGGCCGCAGCGGATCTGTCTGTTTTTGAGAAATCCCTTTTATATCGCAAAGTGTCTCTTACGTTTGGTACCGCCTTGTTATGAAAGCATAGAATTGCTTCCTTTTGGGCAGAATATTTTTGGAACTAATCGATTGTTCCCATAGAGCAAGGGTCGTATTCGGCAATCGCGTCGAAAAAAATACAGTAACATCGAGTCTCACGAACTAGCATTTACGCCGTGTAAATTAAACGCAGATAAACAACTATTTATCGTGCTTAACACCGTCTTTAACGCACTACCCAATCCGGACGTAATAGCCACGACGCTAAACAGAATACCAAACTGTGTATTCACTAAAATGCGGTAATGCTTGAAACGTTCTTTAATCGCTGTCTACGCGATCACGAACCCTTGATTTGTACGAGGAGCATTTTTGAAAATATCTTTTGCTTCCCCCTTGGTTTTTTGATTTAGATGAAACAATTTTTCCGCGGGACTCACACGAGAATTTTTACTATAAATGGCCTCGAAATGATCTCGAAACGACGGCCCACAGTGGTCCCTCAGAAAAGCTATGCGATCAAAAATCTGAAATTTAATACGTGTGAGTTTTCGAAGGCGCTAAATACATTTTTTGCATAATTATGGGGGTAACCCTATTAGGAATTCCTGGGGAACCCTACCCCCACCAACATTCAAAAAAACTCAAAAAATTATGTGGGGTATGAATTTGTATGTTTTCGAACCGCCTCTATTCTTTTCTGCAATCTATTTAACCCAAAAATCCAAAATGGGATCCTGGGGGTGGGGGGGTTACATTCAAAAAAACTCAAAAAAATCATGTGGGGTATGAAATTGTATGTTTTCGAACTGCCTTAATTCATTTCTGCTATCAATTTAACCCTAAACAGCCCATGTTCCCCTCCAAATTTCTGCAACCGTGCCTGATTAAGCACCTGGTGGGAAAAAACTCTGAGCAAAAATCGCTAATTTACACTTTTAAAGTGTATTTTTCAACACATTTCGAGTGTTTTCTCCAAAATGAGCAAAAAGTAGGAACAGGTAACAATGGTGGTCAATATACACACCTCAAGGAAGAAGTGTGTGAAGTTACATTTTATAGCAAACCTTCACCTTTTTTTACACACTTAAGGACTGGCCCAGAAATAACTGTCCTTTTGTTTTAAGGCTATTTATAAAAAAGTGTTAACTCTATAGCAAGATATTTGGTACCTAAATAAAGTATAAATATTGCAGATTAAAAAAAAATACTCATTCGTAAAATAAAAGAGCTACTGAAAAGATGTCGTCTCAACAAGAAGAAAAGCGGAAAGCAATTATTTGCAAACACCTGGAAAATCCAAACACCACGTACAAAAAGATCGCTAAGGAAATAGGCGTGTGCGAAAAAACTGTCGGTAGGACCAAAAAACGATACAGATAGCTGACGCCTTTATCAAAAACACCAGGATCAGGGAGAAAAAGTGGTCCAGCGAACCAAACGCTGGCCCAGAACGTTAAGCGGCTGTTTATTCAGAATACAGGCACTTCGGTTCGTGATATGGCACCAAAAGCGGGAACATCGAAGTCAAGTGTTCAACGGATTAAAAAAAATTTACAACCTTAAGAGCTATAAAGCACAAAAAGAACCTGATAGGTCAGAAGAAAAGAACGACGAAGCCATGAGGAGTGCTCGAAAACTGTATCGCGATTACCTGCCCAAATTTGATTGCGTGATCATGGACGATGAAACGTATTGCAAAGCGGATTTCAAGCAGTTACCTGGACACGGATATTATACTGCAATTAGAAGGGGTGGAGCATCCTCTTAATTTACCACCGAAAAACATACCAAATTTCTAAAGAAATACATGGTGTGGCAGGCCATTTGCAAATGTGGCCTTCGAAGTAAGGAATTTGTGACGGATCGCACAACCAACACCGAAATTTACATCAGAGAGTGTCTGGACCGGCGTTTGCTGCCTTTTATACGTCAACACCAAAGTTCAGTACAATTTTGGCCTGACCTAGCAACATCTCACTACGCCCAGAGAACGATGGATTGGTACAAAGCCAATAATGTCACTGTGGTACCAAGAGAAGCAAATCCTCCGAATTGCACCGAACTTCGTCCAATCGAAAACTATTGGGCTTTAATGAAAAGGAACCTTAAGAAGACCAAACAAGCTGCGAAGAACATCGAAATATTTCGACACAAATGGCGTCGGCCATACCCTAAGGTGAACGAAAGGTCGGTAAAAAACCTAATGGAGGACCTTGATAAAAAAGTGTATAAATATTTTTAAGTGTATTTTTTTCAGTGTAGTTAAAATTTTTATTTATTTTGAAATGTTCACTTAAAAATAAACTAAAAGAATTTTTCAAAAAACATCATTGGTTTTTTGCAATAAAAAAAAAAAAGGACAGTTATTTCTGGGACAGTCTTTAATTATACAAAAATCAAAATGTAGAAAAATTACTTTCTTAAAAATCTTAATAGTCGGGTTGCAAAGTATTAAAATAAATAAAAAATATATAGATTTTAAATCAGCGAAAAAAAACCCTATTCAGTTATATAAACATAATTTCATTAGCCCATAAGTAACCCGTTGCGCGCAATTTTAAAAACACACACGTTATCACGGAACCGGCTCACAATGCCAATTTCCCCGTTACTTCGTTGCTACGGCAACTAATTCCAACATTGATACAGTTGCCACATGCGATATTAGTTGTCTTGAACGTCATACACCACACTGAGAACAATTTTTAGGGTGAGCACATCGTTCATTTTTTCGAATTATGGCCGGATAGAATTTCTGAGGGACCACTGTGCGGCCAGGCCGTAAAATCCCCGTTGAAACTATAAATTTCACACGGAGGCAATCGCATTCCCGTATTCGAAAATTCCGGCTGCTCAAGTTGACTTGAGTTAGCTTTGGTGCTGAACCGGATTACTAATGCCGCCACTTTTTTATTTATTGCGGACAGACACCTAACATACGCATTATTCGCGGTTTCATCTTTCTGCTTAACAGCCGGAATATTGGCAGGCTCATCAACTTTATCATCGCACTCATGTTCTTCATCTTCCGCGACCGTGTTAAGACTTTTCCTTTTGATCCTGGTCCTTTCCAAGAAAACGAGTTGAATGCCTTTTAAACAGTCTTTATTGACCCTTTATTTAATTATACATTATTTTAACTTAATTTAGTTTAACGATGACTCACTGAAGCGACGATTCCAGACTGTAGACTACCGTAGACTCCCGTAGACTCTCAGAACATTCGTTGATCAAAATCTTTTATAGTGAAAACGCTGCCTCTGCCCTCACTGATCGCTGCTACCATAACAGTGTCGTAGGTCACTAATTTTCTGCTGTGTTTTTGGTGACACATATCCAACTCAGCATATTTGGATATTTATTGGGTCACCTGTGCCGCGCTGTGACACATATCCAACTCAGCATATTTGGGTATTTGGTCACTTGTGCTGCGCTGTGGCCAGCGTGCCAATGCAATATGCGTCAAAGCGCTAGCTTGCGTTTTCGCTTCGATTACTTAAGGTCTGCTTTGCTTACTTTGATTTATTGATATTGCTCAACCGATGCGCGTGTGACATAAATTGGGTGTTTATGATCTGATTTCTTCCTTGTTCTTCTCATTGCTTGCAATTGCCTCACAACAACCGATTGAAGGTAACTCTCTTATTTGATATAAACTACCTTACACAAAATTTTTATTTCGTCGCCGTGAATTTTTAGAGACGCGAACGTGTGTCTCGCGACTTCAATTGAATGAAAATTTACCTCAAATTCGATAAGATTACACTAGATTACTATAAAAAAAAAATAGCAGAGACAAAATTATGGTTTTTAGACTAAATCGGGGTCGCTGATCACGAAAATGGTATCCGTTTTTTACCCAACTTACTCATAGACATCGCAGTACTAAAATCAACCGGTCTACTTCAACGTCACTGAAAGCAATAATAATTTGTACATAACATAAGGGCACTAAAATTTGAGTAAATTTGGAAAATCTCTTATAAGTTTTTTATTTTCCAACCGATTTGGAAGAAAATTTGTTTACTATATACGTTAAATATACTTTTATCATTTTTAGTTACAGAAAAGGCTAAGTACTAAAAATTAAAATGAAATTTTGAAAAACAAAAAAAAGACCCAAAAAAGTCAACTTTTTTCAAGTTTCAATGCCTATAGCTAAAAACCAAACACCGATTGTAACAAGTGATATATCGTTGCAAAGAAGAAAGTTTTCTGCTTCATACTGATAAGATTTTATTTTATTTAGACGAGCCGTTTTGGAGTTATTAGGCAAAATCTCGTAGGGAATCCGAAAAACACGTTTTTGCCTATATCTCAAAAACTATTCTTAGGAAAAAAAAAAAACGGATGCCAATTTCGTGATCATCGACCCCAATTTAGTCTAAAAACCATAATTTCGTCTCTGCTCTCGCGAAAGTTTTAAATTCTGTAAACTAGTGTTTTCGGTGGCACGAATAAATGCGTTCAACGTCGTCATTATAATTAATGGACTAGACTCACAACCGGAGGTCACTGACCATATACAAATCAAATATGTATGTAAGTATGTACATGCACCTTTCTGTGCTAGATCGAAACCGAAAATAAGTGTAAAAGCGAATGATAAATTTTAACACTGCTTTGCTTTATCTCCGAACGAAACCTATGTATGTATCTATATACTATTTTACACATGTACGATTTTTCGCGCGCGGGAAGCTTTTTCTAATAAATTTGTCTTAAAATTTAAATTTGAAATTTAATCACTTTATTCAAAACACATAATGCAACATAACTCTTCACATATACAAACGCACCTTATGCAAACCAATTCGGTAGTATGCTGTAGAATATGTTTTCAGAAAATCCAAAACTTCTTTTCGTAGATCCGGTTCGAAGGACCAATGTTTTGTGTGAGATTCTTAATTTTCCAAAAGAGTGGACTGTAAAGTAGGTTGAACTTTACTTTGAATCGTCTCAAGAGTTGACTCAAAATAACCGAAATTTGAAATAAGAAATAACACCAAGAATTAACTTTGAAATAAAAAAGACCTTGCTTAGTACCGCTAGAAAAAACTAGTGCTTCGAACATCAACCAGTATTAAAAAATTCAATCCTAGCATTTTCTTATTCTGTTTGCGTTTTGACGTAAGCATTTTCTGTCCTTTTTCGCTAAAACAGTCCAAAATATCGAAGGCTTCCTCCTTTAAAAAAGAGCTAGCGTGTTAAGTTTGCCCTTTTTTCGCCAATGCAATGGCGACAATGCATAAAGATTTAAAGTGGGGACTCGGAGGTTATTCTTCGACCACACAATTTTTTTAAGCCACATTTTGTTTTTTAATAAAAGCAAAGGAAACCCTTCAAGCAAATTATGTATTTAGGCTTATGCAGCGCATTTCAATAAACCGAAAGCTCGTCTTCATATTTTTTTTAAACGTTAATTTCAGAAGTAATAAAACGGTAGTAAAGAAAATATACCACGTATTCTTCATTTGAACTTCATTTGAAGTTTAACTCAACTACAAAATCAATTTTATTTCCTTCCTTATTTAATGCGTGCAGCCTGTTGAACAAGGTGCTATTCGTTTTGATTTCTTTTTTATTTGAACTATTCAAAGCATGCTATGATTAAATCATTTCGCTTGATTTCAATTTTAAGAATGTACCAAAAACCTTTTTTGAATGGCTTATTTTCGAGCACTGACAAATTTTTCATTCTCTCCTGTGTGGCTGCTTTTTACCTTGCAACACAAGTTTTTACATGCAGCTCCCATGCCCCTCCTGGCACATGAGGAACTAGGAACTGGTTTTTGAAGTAGAAGCAATTTGAAAAACACGACGCTTAAAGCCGTTGTCATCAAACTCCAATAACTGTCAAGCGCTTACACCAAGACATTTTTTTGTTGGCGAGCTATTGACTACGGAAACCGACATTAATACTACACTCATGAAAGTATCATTAGATACACGATGGAAAATTGCATTTGACTTGAAACAAAAAATTTTGAAAGAAGTGGACTCAGAAAAATTAACATGAGTTGCAAGAGGGACGAAAATGGAAGAAAAATTCCCACAACCACGTCAACGAAGGCATGCTGAAAATCATCAAATGAGACCAAATACTAAAAACATACGTATAAAAACATATAAAAGAAAGTGGATTACATCTCGGCAATAGAAGAGTAAGATCATAAATCAACTCTGCAGGATACTTTAAACGAACAACACCCAAAAAAATTTATAATAAATATTTAAGACAAAAAGATCATTGCATTTCTGGACACAAGACTTCACCGCAGAAGGGATAAAATATCGATGTGCTGGTACACCAAGAATGTTGCATCTGGCAGAATAATCAACTATCACTCAAACTACCCTTTTGTTCAAAAGAAACACGCAGCTACTAGTTAACTAGAAAATTGCTCACACTAACCGACACCACTCGATTGCTCCAAGCATTCGGACTACATTGGAGCAAAAAAAATATGTAAGCTGGAAAAAAAAATTTTAAAATACTTTGTAATATTTTTTTTTTTTAAACTAAAAAATTCAAATCTTCTTCTAAAAAGATGTAAGTTTAAATTAAAAATCATTGCATATTTTAATTAAAAATTTACAAAAAAATTTAAATAATATTCTTCTCAATAAAAACACTTTTTATTTCCTCACTGAGGAAAACAACGAAGCTTGTCGAAACGCGTCGCAAGTAAAAAAGATCAAGTTTTTGAAGTGCCTAAAATTTGCCGACCAGGGCAGGGGACGCACGGAGAGATAGGAAATCCGCTTCTATATCACACCCCACAACGTCCCCTGACCCAGAAACCATTCAAATACAAAAAATAAGCACCGATTTTCACAAGGCGATTGATTGGAATTAAAAGGGCGAAATGAGAATGCCAGAAGCGTGCGCCAACGAACAATTTGTGAGTGAATAGTGTGTTTGCTTTTGCGCATTGAAATAGAGAAGGAAAAAATTAGTATGAGTATTTGTAGCAGAAACAGGAAATGCGTCTTGATCCGAAGAAAAACAACCGAAACACAGTGTGCAATATTTATCTCCATTAATTCTTTCATTTTTCCTTTTTTTTACTTTATTTAGGTTTTCCATTCCTTATTCCAAGTCATGTGTTCGTGAAAATTTTTTACCGTTTTTTCGTCTCGAAGGTCTGTAAGGCTTTTTTGGAGTTTCTGTCGCCTTATGTGCTTAGCTTTACTTATAATCGGTTAACCGTAGACAAGCTGGCTTTTACCCCTGTATCGTGAGAATCCGACGTCGCTCTTGTAATAGCTCCTGTATTGGATTCTGTGCTTGCCGTTATAGTGCCGCCTCTCAGGTTTTTCCCATTCCTTAAAAAATTACTAACAAAATTTTGCCTCTGCCCAGTTTTTGGCTTACTAATAAACGGCTAAGTCCTTTCATTTTGCCTTTTTTTAAAGTCATGTTTTAAGGCTTGGAATTAATCACAAGGCAATTTGCAACCACTTGCCCGCCTGGTGGCGCATTACTAAAATTATTGCAATTAAACCTATTCTGCTGAGCACAAACCTGAGTACGCCATGCATTTGGGATGCCCTTATCTCCCCGATTTCAATACCTTCTAATTGTAATTGAAAAAAATCAATTACAATTACAAGTAATTGTAATTGAATTTTCCCAATAACAATTACAAGTAATTGTAATTCAAAATTTTCCAATTACAATTACAAGTAATTGTAATTGAATATTCTTCAATTACCATTACATGTAATTGTAATTAAGTGTGTAATTAATTAAAATTTTGTAACTGGACTGCCCAGCTCTGTCCAGTACAAGGTGCTTTTATAAAAATCACAGAAACTGCTATGTAACCGGAATCTTTCAAGATATTTTGACGAAATTTGATATTTGAGGGCGTTTTCGCAAGTTGTCACCCACACCCGAAATTAAAATGAAACTTGAACGAAAGATAGTACGTATGCTTCTTTTGGAGCCATAAATATGACACCCCAAACTTTTTCTAGATTGTTCTATTATTGAGGGTCTCTTCAGTACTACGGTGTGTCTCAAAAATCTCAAAACTGCCCAGAATCGAACTTTTTCTAAGTATTTGAATGAAACTTAGAATTTAGGCGTATATTTAAGCCTCCGATTAGAATTAAAAAAATTTGTAAAAGACCTTATGGCCTTAAAAAACTCTACAATATTCTTTCTTTATGGTCCTGTAATTAGGGCACGTTTGAAAAATTATTGTTACATGTGTGTCTTTGTAATGTGCTTAGTTGTCAGGCTCGCCTGACTATAACAACGTTACTTTTTTTTTTGTAGATCTTCCACTGTCTTCATCGTCGCCAAATCGCTTGACTTCTTCGGCGTTGTCGCCAAAATAATGTTCGCTTACCCCCTTATCCTATTACCAGAATATGTGTACAAGCAAATCAAATAAATTGCAAGAACAAATATAAAGTTTTGCACCCTGCTTTTTTTAAATGATAAGGGAGAAAGAAAATACTTTTCCTCTCCCCCGCGTATCCTACAGATATTATTAAAACCCACCTTTCGCTGTTTGCTTGAATGATCCTGAGATATCTTCGTAGCTATAAGTCTTTGTTTACATTCATTCCATCTAAAATTTTTATAAGCTTTATACGGATTTACATATAATAAAAGACAAAAAAGCAACAAAATCCTCGCAACTTTTTTTTGAGTCAGTGAAAAGTTTATATGTTAAATTTGTTTCTTATCATTGTCTATGGTCCTGTATATAAACGTAAGAATGTCTGTAGCCTCGTCTATACGTTTAGCTGTGGGTTTTCCAGCTCCATGTCCAGCATTTGTGTAAACGCGAAGTATAAGTGGTTTTTTTTGGAAACATGATTTACGCGCAGCCTCCTGCAAGGTCGCAGCAAATTTTAGTGAGTGCAAAGGGCTCACTCGGTCATCGCGGTCTGCAGTTAGAATGAGTGTCGACGGATACTCTTCAGTTGGTCCTTTTGGTGACCTAATGTTATGAAGAGGAGAATATTTGATAATGTTTTCGAAATGAATTTTGTCTTCCGGGTTGCCGTAATCAGAACACCATGCATGACCAATCGTAAACTTATGAAATCGTAACATATCCATTACACTGAAAAAAAAGAAAGAAAAATAAACAAGGACAATAAAAGATGATATCGTCAGTTTAAATATCATTATATGCTATTCGTTGCAGCAAAGCCAAAGTGCATCAAATCGTTTTCAAAAAAGCATTATGTTCACAACAGCATTTGTTTGGAAGCTAAGTATTATTAGATGAGACTAAACATGGTGTCCAATATATTCGACGCCATTACCGAATTTAATTTGTAGTATAATATAAGTGCTTTACAAAAGATGTTACAACTTCACATGCTGCGAAAGTTTATAGTGATTGGAGCAAAGAAAAGTTGCGGGAAGCTGCACAAATCTTTTCACGAAATACAAATATTTTTCTAAGAATATCGTCTATGTCATATTTTAAGAGGAAAACTGAGCACCTACCAATTATTCGAAACATCGTTTATGGGTGGGAATTATTTGCTTCAATGTGCTCTAATTCAAATTATCGAATATATTTTCGTTTTTAAAATTTAAAGAATTTAAATATTAAAAATTATGTGGGTGGAATAAGCCCATACTTTAAGATATTTATAATTTTTGGAACTTGTGCTGGGATGTGCTCGATGTGTGCTGTAATGTGCCGGTTTGGAAAAAACTACCGTTCGGATAGTTTGGTTTTACAGTGAGGTCCTTTTGACGGCATAAATTAAGCCTCCCAAATTTCGTATTTTTTGTAAACAATAAGTGATTTAGCTTGTCACCGGGATGGATATTATGTACCTACCATTTATTTCAAATGAACACATTTGAAAAAAAAATTATAAAAGAAAAATGCGCTGTTGTTGGCACAGCAAAAGGATTTTTGCGCCGATTTTTAAAGCCAAAAATTTTTAACGGATGGACTTTTAACAGGAGGTCCTTTCTTGTAAGTAAGTTTGATCTAAACAAATTTAAAATCTATATATATAAAATAATGTTGCGAAATGTGTTTGTGTTGAACTTTCTCGGCACTGGCTGAACCGATTTGCATGCAGTCTTTTTTGTTTGAAAGGTGAAGTCTGCCTGAATGTTTTAAGCTATATGTGACATTGGTGCGTGTGCGACATTGGTGTGCGTGCGACATTGTTGCGTGTGTCGTGAGATATCAGCATTTTTGTGAGTTGTAAGAATTGATAGATAGAAAGATTGATAGATTGATTGATTGGCAGATTGATAGATTGATTGATTGATATATTAAAAGATTGATAGATTGAAAGATTGACAGATTGGTAGGTTGATAGATTGAAAGATTGATAAATTAACAGATTGACAGAATGATAGATTGATGGATAAATATATTGAAAGATTGATAGATTGAGAAATTGATAGATTGACTGATTGACAAATTGATAGATTGAAAGATTGATAGATCGATAGATTGATAGATTGAAAGATTGATAGATTGATAGATTGACAAATTGATAGGTTTGTTGTGAGTTACAACATTCGTGCACTCACTGTACGACCTAGCGTGAATCAAACAGCCAATCGTTTTCGCAAGAACAGCGAATAACAGACAGAAGCAAACAAAAGAAATGCAACGATCGAAGACAATGACACAATATCGTCACCAAAGCAGAACTAGAACTGGAACGCAGAAGTAGGTCAGCGGTAATGAGAACAACGACTACGTCAGCACCAGCTATTACACGAAGTTATGGAGAAAAGCGAAATTGGGCAATAGGCGATTGCACAGCAGCAGTTCGTCATTTGCGGAAGTGTTCCAGATTTGGCGAGAAAGTGCAGCCTAAGCACTTTCTCCTTATAAAAGTAAAGAATCAACATCGACAAGGGGACTCTTGATTCAGTATTCAAAGTCTCAACTCCGATGCATGTACTCACGCAAGGGCCACGACAACGGAGCGTAGACTTAAGTGTTAGACAGGGAACTAGGGAAGCCCTTCGAGTCAATTAGGAGCTAGAGTAGGATCCAAAAATTGTAATTAAAATAATAAGTAAATTAATATAAGGACTTAAATGAATTATCTGTGTCCGGAGTATTATTTAAAAGGGATAATAAGGTCTGGGTATTAGTCTGGAGGAGCCAGACTGATACATTCCCCTAATAATCACAACAGGTTGATAGATTGAAAAATTGATAAATTGACAGATTGATAGATTGATAGAATGACAGATTGATAGATTTATGGATAAATATATTGAAATATTGATAGATTGACAGATTGATAGAATGTCAGATTGATAGTGAAAAGTCCCAGAGCAAGGGGAAAACACGACTTGCTTGAGCGGAAGTCAAAATCCAAGAGAGCTCTTTATTTCTTCTATTCTAACAATTCAGTTCTTTCTTAGGTCGGTAAGTTTTACATCGATATCTTAGGGTTGTAAGTACAGAATAATCGATACACTATATAGTTCGATAGACTACAAGAATACTTGATACATCATTTAGTTCGATACACTACAACTCCCTCTAAATGAGATTCTTTTGACGTTGAGATTCTAATTTTCTTAATGCCTGACGGGCACTAGCCCGAGGTGGACGGTCGCTGGATGGAGTAGGACCTTCTTTGGTTGTTCGTGGTATGTCTGCTTCCGCATTCCTTTCTTCTTCTAGGGTGTTAGCTAATTGGCCCTGATTACTCTCTTTGTCTGTCTCCTCTTCTTCCAAGTTGACGGCCTCCTCCTCGGTTTTTGATGGCGGCTGCTCGACTATTTCGACATTTGGGGTTCCCTGCTCGTCGTTTTCGGCTACCCTCAGATCCCTTATTTTGTCTAAATGGCGCTTAATTGTGCGCCCCGTCTGAGTTAATATGCAACTATAGTTTCTCGAACCAAATTTTTCTTTAATCACTGCTGGTGTCCAGCTGGGTTTGTTTACTGTGGAATAATCGCGTACCAACACTTTTCGACCCACCTGAAACTCGCAATTTCTTTTCCCTTTTTGTTTATTCATATTTGATCTGTGCCTTTCTAAGATCTTATCTTGTGTCGACGGTGGTTTCAATAAACTAAATCTTGTTTTTAATTCTCTTTTGAATAATAATTTGGCTGGCGATTCTCCTGTACTCATGTGTTTCATACTACGATAATCTATTAGAAATCTATTTAATACTAATTCG
The DNA here is from genome assembly GCA_020466095.1 of Chlorops oryzae. Lineage (NCBI taxonomy): Eukaryota > Metazoa > Arthropoda > Insecta > Diptera > Chloropidae > Chlorops > Chlorops oryzae. The sequence goes on along the minus strand of CM035807.1, from coordinate 59,835,465 downwards.
AAATTTTCTGGATCGGTATCCGTTAAACTAGCTATCAATGATTTTTTTAAACATTTTATAAAATTTTCGGCTTGGCCGTTGGTTGCCGGATGTCCCGGTGCCGTGAAAATGTGCTGAATTCTATTTGCTTTGGTGAATTTTTGGAATTCTTCTGACGTAAACTGGCGTCCGTTATCGCTAACGATGACGTCGACTAACCCGTACCTGCAAAATGTTTCTCTCAATTTCTGTATTGTAAATTTCGAGGTAATGGTTTTGGTTTTAAAAACCTCCACCCATTTAGAATGTGAATCAATTATCACCAATAAATAAAATGAATTGACCGGGCCTGCGTAATCGATGTGAATTCTTGACCATGGTTTACTTGTTGGTACCCATGGAATTGTGTAACTTTTCCCTGGACTCGGTAGCAATGACTGACAAGGTGTGCACCCACTTATACTTTTTTCTATTTCGGTGTCCATTTTTGGCCACCATACGTAAGATCTTGCTAGCATCTTTGTTTTCACAATTCCAAGGTGTGATTTATGTAAATCTTCTAAAATTTGCTTACGCAATTTGGGCGGTATTATAGTGCGATAGCCCCATAATATGCATCCTGATTCAACTGAAAGTTCCAATGTTTTATTTTTGAATGCCGTAAACTTTGGATCTTGTAGTCGTTCCAGATTACCGTGATTAAGAGCGTCTATCACCTTCGACAGGATTGCGTCCTTACGGGTTTCGGTTGCTATGTTCTGAAAATTTAATTGGAATTTATTCTCTCTATTTATAAAGCTTATATAGCTTGATTCCGGTACACTCGATTCCTCTATTTTTTGTTGAGGTATTCGAGATAAAGCATCTGCGTAATTCAAGGTGCCCTTTATGTGGCGAAATTCAAAATTAAACCCGGATAATAGCAACGCCCAACGTTGCATTCGCGCTGCAGCCATACGCGGTATCCCTTTATTTTCCCCAAAGATTGATAATAATGGTTTATGATCGGTCTGCAGAATGAATTTATTTCCTACTAAATATTGTTGCAATTTTGTTACGCTAAAAATGATCGCGAGTGCCTCTTTTTGAATTACACTATAATTCCTCTCCGACTTCGTTAATGCCCGCGAGACAAACGCTATTGGTCTTAATGAACCATCGGGGTATTCATGAGAACATATTCCTGCTACGGCGGTATCACATGCATCTGTCGTTGAAACTAAAGATTTCCGTGGATCAAAATGTACCAAAATTTGATCAGATGCGATTTCTTTTTTTAATTTGTTGTATGCGTCTTCGCATTCGTTATTCCATTTAAATTTTTCGTCTTTGCGTAACAGTCTATATAATGGTTCCATTTTTGCCGCGAAATTATCTATAAATTTCGCATAATAATTGAACATGCCCACAATCGCTCGAACCTGCGTTATATTGTTTGGACTAGGGGCTCGTATAATGCTTTCTACGTTTGCTTCATTTTTCGTTAGACCATCTTTATTTATTTTGAAACCTAAATAAGAAACCTGGTCTTTAAAGAACTCGCACTTTTGTTCGTTTACCCTTAGCCCTACTGATTGAAGTTTTTGTAACACCTTTTCCAGTGTACTAACGTGGCTCTGCATATTATGTCCTGTGATGATGATATCATCTAAAAAATTTGTGCACCCCGGGATATTGCGCAGTACGCTCTCAATTGTCTTTTGGAAAATTGCTCCTGCCACTTTTATTCCAAATGGTAAGCGTTTTGTTTTAAATAGACCTAAGTGCGTGCCAATCGTGCAAAGTTTCTGTGACTGTTCATCCAACTCCAATTGGTTGTACGCGTTTGATAGGTCTAGCTTTGTAAATTGCTGTCCCCCTTGCAATGATGCGAAAATTTCGTCAATTCGAGGCAGCGGGTATTTGAAATCTACTATGTATTTATTAATTGTGACCTTATAGTCGCCACAGACACGTAAATCGCCGCTTGGTTTGACTACCGGAACTATGGGTGTACCCCAATCGGAATTCGTTACCGCTTCGATTATATCTAATTCTTTAAGTTCTTTTAACTTGGATTCAACCTTCGGTTTCATTGCAAGTGGGATCGGCCTAGGTTTATGAAAGATTGGTTTCGCTTCATCCTTCACTTCTAAGTGAATCTTTTCTAGCGTGTATTTACCTAATCCGCCTTTGAACACTTCTGAAAATTTCGCTTTTAGGTTTTTAATTATTTCCTTTCCACTATCCCTTCATATACCTCCTGTACCTGCATTAATTGAAACCCAAATGCGTGCAAAAAGTTCTCACCCAATAAAATTGGTATATTAGTGTCGGTTACGATTATCGGAATTTTTCTATTTTGGTTTCGATAAACTACAGTTGCCTCAAACTCACCGACACATTGTATTTGATGACCGCCGTAATCCTTGAACAATTTATTCGTGATCGGCTTCAGCTCTCGATCGAAACATTTATGAAAGGTGCTCGCTGACATCAACGAGCAGGGAGAACCAGTGTCGCATTTAACATCAAAATTGATTCCCTCAATGGAAACCGTCACACTGAAAGATCTGGATGCACTACCATTCTGAATGTTAAAAATTGAGACGTTCTCCTCCATCCAGATACCGTCCCCTCGGGCCGGGTGCACATCTAAATTATCAGAAAAAAATTTTTCATTAGTTTGATTCGAACTGTTATTTTGTGTAGAATCAATAAAATTGATTTTCTTATCTTTTGATCGACAAATGCTGGCTATGTGACCTTGTTTCTCACACTTATGGCACGTCGCAGCTTTCAATTTGCAGTCTTTCGCTTCGTGCGATTTCCACCCACAATGCTTGCATGGCTTCTTCTTTGTTTCGCCTTCGTTGCTTTTATTTCCGCCATTGTTGTTTTTGTTGTAGTTCGCCTTTCCTTTCTTTTTTTGGTCGCGTATATAGTTCACTCCGGTGTCGGACTGTACCGCCGTGGATGTCACTTTAGTTTCCTGAATAAGCGCCTTGCGCAACGCCTCTTGAATCTTCAAACCTTCGTCTTCTTCGCATAGACGGTCGAATAGCCTCTTGTCGTTTGCCATGCCGGTCACAAACTTATCTCGCACGTAATTGTCCAAATTTTCAAATTTGCATTTCAGCGCCAATGCCTTGACTCGTGCATACCATGACGTCACTGATTCTTCGTCGCCTTTCATTGCAGAATAAAATTGCAGCCTCTCCCGAAAAATTATAACAGGTGGCGTATAATGCGTCTCCAATATACTGCACAATTCGCTATACGTTTTATTCGCCGGCAAGATCGGATCGCACAATGCCCGTAGTAATTTATATGCTTCGGTGCCGATTGTCTTCAATAACGCTGATCTCCTTGCCCTTTCCTCCGCTATATTCGCGTCCACAAAATGGACTTCCAAACGTTCCAGCCATTCGCCCCATCTGTGTGATTCAGGCGAAAACTCTGGCATTTGCATTGTCTGGAAAAACGCGAATTTATTTATTACGTCGGCTTTCGTTTCCTCCATGCTCATCTCTGTTTTGTTTTAATTAAAATATTTGTAGTACAGCACGCGTTACGTTTTCCTTTTTATTTTGCAGGATTATTCTTTTAATTTCTGTACTCGATGTTGCTTTATCTTTCAGCTTAGATATTTATTTTTCTCCATTCATCGCCATTGAAAAGTCCCAGAGCAAGGGGAAAACACGACTTGCTTGAGCGGAAGTCAAAATCCAAGAGAGCTCTTTATTTCTTTTATTCTAGCAATTCAGTTCTTTCTTAGGTCGGTAAGTTTTACATCGATATCTTAGGGTTGTAAGTACAGAATAATCGATACACTATATAGTTCGATAGACTACAAGAATACTTGATACATCATTTAGTTCGATACACTACAGATAGATTGATCGATAGATGTATTGAAATATTGATTGATTGACAGATTGATAGGTTGAAAGATTGATGATAGAAGGATAGATAGATGGATAGATGAATAGAGAGATGGATAGATAGATAACACCTATTCCCTAAATTAGATGGGGGAATAATTTTACCGAGATTGCACTGCAGCCGGTATCTAGGTTATTTAAAATGAAAGGGCAGCAAAGCAGGCTTTTCGGTGGTGCTGTACTGCTGCTGTCCTGTGATTTTAGACAGACATTGCCCGTTATTCCCCGCGCTACATATGCGGATGAAATCAACGCGTGTACAAAACAATCACATCTATGGCGAAATGTCAGTACATTATATTTTAACACAAATATACGTGTTCAACTGCAAAACGATCCATTGGAACTATCATTCTCCGAGCAATTGCTCAACATTGGAAATGGAACAATACCATTGCATGGGGACACACGATGCATCAAATTGCCAGGAAATTTCTGCAACATGGTATATGCGAAAAATGCTTTGATTGAAAGCTTATTTCCAGATTTAAAAGCTAATTATCTTAATCATGCGTGGCTTCGTGAACGAGCTATTTTAGCTGCAAAAAATATCGATGTTGACGCTTTTAACTTTAAAATACAACAGTCATTGCCCGGCAATGAGATATTGTTCAAATCAATCGACGCTGTTACCAATCCAGACGAAGCAGTAAATTATCCTGTTGAATTTTTTAATTCGCTGGATTTACCAGGAATGCCACCACATAACTGACGATTAACACTGGTTCACCTATCATTTTGCTTCGGAATTTAAATGCACCTAAGCTATGCAACGGTACACGATTAGTCACAACAAAAATACTGGGCAATGTTCTTTAAGCTACAATTTTGAACGGAAAATTTGAAGATCGTCTTCCGATGGCACGCTGTCAAAGTAGCCGTTTGTTTACTTTTTGTGCGGTGGATAGATGGATAGTTAGATGGATAGATGGATAACAGCTATTCCCCAAATTAGATAGGGGAATAATTTTACCGCTGCAGTCGGTATCTAGGTTATTTACAATGAAAAAGCAGCAAAGTAGGCTTGGGCAAAAAATACAAATTCACCAAGCTATTGAAAATTTTAATGTAACAAACTTTCAAATCATAAAAAAAAAATGTATTTTTATTTAAATCGGGAGTCAGCGCATTTCAGTGAATATTAAGTCTATTATATTCACAGTTAAGTACATAAAACAATGCCACGTTTCCGTGGGAGAGGAGGAATTATTGGTCGATAGTAGTTTAAGTAAAAATTTATAGCATAATGTTTAAATTTCACACAAAGAATGAATAAAAACCTAGAGTATTTAAAAACATACTACTTTACCACTTTTACTACTTTTGCCCAATATCAACCTGTAGCGGGAGAGGAAACGAGCGTGGGTCTTACGAAGCTGGCGCGAAGGCTCGCGGAGCGAGCCTTGGTGCCAGCTAGTTAAAGTATAAAAATTGAAAGTCTAAGACCTTCTTTAATCAGTTATCTTATATTTACAAAGGTTTTTATAAAAAAACTGAAAAACAAAATAAAACTGGGTGTTAGTGTGAGGGACAACAAGGAGGAGACGTACCTGTGATTGCTGGTAGTATTGGAGTGATCACTGAGTGACGTTCGTTTTTGGGTTGTCAGTTATTACGCGACGCGGATGAAGGTTTTTGTTCATTTGAGTGGTGGATTACTCACTGGGAGCAAATGAAAAAAAAAATTAAATACTGACCCTTCTGGGCAACTTTCTTAACTCTTAAATTAATGCGCACGAATTCTTTGTGCGTCCTTTAGCTCAAAATTCTTTTTTTCTCTTTGTTTTTTTAATTTTCATTCACGTATTTTTATGTATTTATATCTTTGTAATTTGCTTCTTTTTTTTTTTGTTTGCGAGTCGGATGATTTGAGGAGCGGCGAAACGCGTTTTGTTCACACTGATCGAAGACGAATTAATTGTTGCTCCTTCTCATCGGAAAGGATCTTTCTGACGAGCTAACGCTGTAGAAAAATAAAAGGTACTCGTTTGGACGATTCTTTCGCCGTGCATTAAAGGCTCGGCTGCGCAGCGGCCGCGGCGAAGATCGAACATACTGCCCGCCTTGCGCTACGCAACCGCTATTTCCTGCTTACTTGTCTCGACTGTGCAGGAACTTGCGCACCTCCTGCATCAGCTCCCGAATGATGGTCATGTCTCTTGGCCTTGGGACGGGCCAGTCTTCGCCAATATCGAGGGACAAGGATGATGCTGAGCTTTGTGCCGGCGAGGGAGCCAAGCGAGCCGTGCGACGGCCATCATCGCGTTACTGACTTCGTGACATCGACGGAAAACGGCACCCCTAGACGTTGGAGCGGACGCGACAGCGCATTTCATGGTGTTCCTCTGGTGGACGGCGGTGGCGGCTCCTCGGGAGGCGTTCTTCAGACTGGTGGCATGCTGACCGGGGGTGGTGTTGTCTCCGAGAACGGCGTCGACGCGATGGCGCTGCAGGGAGAGGTTCTCGGGCCCTTTGGGGTCGCCACGTACCGGATTCCTTGGGTGGCTGCACGTGTGGCTCTCGGTGGGGCAGACAGTAATGCCGGTGCCCACAAATTTTGCCGCATCCCTGCGCATGGCAGTCCCGCCGCAGATGCGACGAATCTCCGCAGGCGAAACAACATTTGGTTTTCTGCGTCGCTAGCAATAGTTTCTCCACGGTCCAGCGGCGGAAGCGGCGACGGCGACTCAGGCCGTGGGCCCTGTCGCACACCATGCGTAATCGTCTTTTCATGACACTTGTCTGAAACGAATAGGAGGTAACGATGAGCAGATGAGCAGTCTCAAACAGAGAAGGGGGAAAGGATGAGGGATATTAGTAATAAGGTTTCTGGATTTTCAACGGGCAACAGGCAGAACTTTGTGATTGGCCTTGTGATGATACCGAACTGCATTTTAGCATCGACAATGCGAACAAGACCATCGTCTTCAGAATGCACCAGAACAATTTTCTTCCTTTCCACCACTCAAATGGAGGCAGTTGACTGTTCATGACAAAGACAAAATCGTCGACCTTCAAGTTCGTCTGTGGAGCCTTCCATTAATCTCTTTTATGTTGATTCAAGAGATATTCCATTTTCCAAGGTTGAGCGAAGCGGTGATGCAGACTCTTCACTTTCTCCCATCTCGTAGTGAGCGGCAAATTGGCTTGTGATTCTTCGAACCATACTGTGAGAGCGGCTCCTCGGAGAAAGTGTCCGTGCGTCAGTGCCAACAGGTCTGCAAGATCTTCCGAAATCGGGGTGAGCGGACGCGAGTTCAAAACTCCCTCAATTCGTGCGAGCAATGTGGCGAATTCTTTAAACGAGAATTTGTGCGGGTCAGCCACCTTGACGAAGTGGATCTTGAAGCTTTTGACCACCGCCTCCCATAATCCACCCACATGAGGTGCGTGGGGCGGGATCAGTTGCCATTCGAACCCTTGTAGGGAATACTTCCGTTAAAGGTCATCAGCGGCATTTGAAAAGAAGCTGGTGAACTCAGTATGCAAACCGTTTTTGGCGCCGATAAAATTTCGGCCGTTGTCGAAGATTATACGTCTGGGCAGCCGCGCCGTCCTACGAACCGATCAAATGCTGCTCGGAAGAAGGCAGTGGATAATTCGGAGCACAACGCCAGATGAACGGTCTTGGTGGCGAAGCACACAAATATGCTAACATAGCCCTTCAAATATGGTGCGGTTCGAAGAGTGGAGCTTTTGATGTCGAATGGTCCGGCAAAATCGACGCCAGTATGCGTGAACGGCAGCGACAACGTCGACCTTTCGGCTGGCAAAGCAGCTATAGTTTGAGTTTTCAATCGTTGCTTGTGGATGGTGCACGTATGAAAGCGAGTAATGCAGCTTTTGATCTTTCACTTCAATTGCGCGATGTAAAAGTTTTGTCGTATCATGCAAAACATGTCTTAACGCCGCCATGCAAGAGTGTTAAGTGTACGAAATCCTAATATAAACGGCAAAACGTCAAAGCAGCAGTCCATTATCATCAAGCAGAGGGTTCAAAGAGAACAGCTCGCTCTTCTTTCTAAGTGGCTATCCTTCACTGAGATCCTGATATTCGAGTAGATGATGAAATGTTTGTGAAAATAATATTAAACGATTTCTCACTAACATCAGCTCCTCTTATGAAAGTGTAAGTGTGTTGGGATTCCGTGCCGTCTCTTTTCGCGCTTGTCTGTAGAAGAGCATTACATAGCCGATGACTCGATGCGCCCGATCATATGATGAAAATCTAGTGAGAACGTCCTCAGACTCGGTAATGACGGTAAATACGACCGCCTTCCGTTCTTCAATTGTTGTGGATGATGGTGTTTCAAGTTGGGGCCACTTATCTGGTGACTCTACGAGCCATGAAGGTCCGTGCCACCAAAACCAATTTTCACAGTGGTCCTGAGCTAGCACTCCTTGTGTTCCCAAGTCAGCCAGATTGTCTCGCGAACGAATATGACGCCATGGAGTAGTGCCGACGTTGGTCAGAATTTGGGAGATGCGATTGGCGACGTAAGTCTTCCATGCATTCAGAGGACGTTTCAGCCGAGCACAATTGAGGCGTCTGTCCATAATACAGTTTGATGTTCATGAATATGAAGCTGCGCGTTGATGGATTTGACTAACTTGGACAAGAGAACAGCTGACAGTTTGCGACGGAGCCACCTTAGATTTTGCCATGGGCAAGTGCGCATGAACTTGATTAGGGCTCTCAATGCAGAGGTAAAGTGCAGCACATTATTCTCGCTCCGATGCATCACAAAGTCCGTGGAGCTGAACTGTGACAGTAGGATCGTAGTGCACTTATCTCGGAAGTTGAATCTACTTAATGAATGGCAAGTCAAGGACGAAAGCGTTCCAGCGTTCTAAAGCCTCAGTGGACACCCTCTGATCCCCTTCAGTGCCCTCGAGCCACAGATGTTGCATGAGAGCCTTAGCTCGGATGATGATCAGAGTCAGCCATCCTGCTAGGTCGAAAAGTTTCGCAATATCAGACAAAATCTGTGGCTTGGTCGTCGATGAATCGACAGAATAAGCACTTAGCTTGTATGAACAGCGATCGGCAATGTCGTTCCAGCGGCTTCCCAAAAATTTTGCGTCGCTGGCGGATTTAAATTTCAAGAAGTTGGCATCCAAGAGGTGTAAAGACGCGACATTCTTCAAAAGTCCGGCATGGTTCGCGGTCATCTTCTCCCACGAAAATCCCGCGGAGCCGAGCGTGTGAGTGATTTGCGTTTTTGCTGTACAGGCCACTTCGAGTGTTTGGCCACCTGACAGAACGTTGTCGTCCCATGTTTGATTCTTCAAAATGATTGCCGCTTGGAGAGCGTCGTGAGCCGAGTCGTTTGCCAGTTGATGACGTGGTCGAATGACCAAAAATGGAGCACAATTGACTCAAAACGTCACGGTTTTCAATTCATAGTCCCTGACCGGTCCCGTCTCTTATTCGCGAAATAAGATGCGCTGAAAGGCTTGATCATCTTCGTGCACCAGGATTTGTCGAAACATCTTTTCGATGTCCCCATTGAACACGAAATGATAAAGGCGCCCGTTAAGGAGCAGGATGACCAAATCCGTTTGTAGTACCGGTCCAACATGGAGCACATCGTTCAGTGATAGCGAGGACGAGGTTTTCTGAGAGGCGTTCAAGAAGACGCAAACTTTGGTAGACGTACACTCTGGCTTCATCACAGCATGATGGGGAAGATAAAAGGAGAAGAAATTATCTTTACGTATAACACAGTGCCACATTTTTCAACCTCATTTATATGATCACGTTCTAACAAATAAATTCTGAAAGAAATTGATGGTAGTAGCAAAACCCCAGAAGGATATTGCCTGATTGACTAAGGTTTTCATTTTATGGTCATTTGCAGTTTTCAGGCCCTGGTTGGATTTTTGCGAAAAAATGTGCTCATTACTGTGTATATATTTCTTAAAAGATTTGAAATATCGCTTTGCTATATTTAGCAAAGTCAAATCTTATAACTTGGCCTACAAATGTCTTCTTATCGACAAAGTTTTTTATTTTTTTGTTCGGATTTTCGCGTGTATTTTAAAAACTGTTGTGAATCTGACAAGACGATACACAACTAAAACATAGCTATGGGTAGGATAAACAACTTCCCTCTAGACGCGAAAATCCGAAAAAAAAGTGGCCTATTTTTCACAATTTTGTGATTTTGAGCATCAAAGAGAGTTTTTTTTGCTTTGTCGATAAGAAGACAATTGTAGGCCAAGTTATAAGATTTGACTTTGCTTTATATAGCAAAGCGATATTCCAAATCGGGCCATTCATTGTATCCTCCGGAAAAGATCGGTACATTGCAAGGAGGCACTTTAAACAACTGATCGTATGTGATCGCTTCGGAGAAACGCGAAGGCGCATGTGTGCTGGAAAGTGGTTGCTGATGTTGCGAATGGATCCAAAGCATGTCTTTAAGCTGAGCCCGAGCGATCATTTGAAGGTCGCGGCATTCGTTATTTGCATCCTGAGCGAGTGAAGCGACCTCGTCAGAACATTCTTCATGGGCACTAGTAGCGCTGAAAGCCTGGTCGACCCGCTGCCAACAAGAACAAAGTTCTTTAATTTTGATTTCCAGTAGGGATTCCGTCTGATTAGGGGGTTACACCTTAAAACTGCGTCGCAGAAGCTCTTAAGTTCTTCCGCTCCGCGGTTGAATTGCCTATCGAGGAACATGCCGTTGTAAAAATAAATAGACTAGGGCTCCACAAAGCAGTTAAGAAAAAGAAATAGCAAAATATTTAGGTATTACTGTAATAAACTTTACGCAATACTCGCCAACGCTCGAATTATGTCCTCCTCACGTAATGAGTCTTCGATTTCAATGTGCAAGAATTATTTGCGCAACTTACACCAGGATGCGGAAATATCAGTCGTAGGGCGCTGTGGTGAGTCGACTCCCGTGATCAACTTTAAAATCAATCACATTCAAGAAGTAGATGGGCTGCTTCCAAGAGAAATATAAGCAACCGTGGCAGAGAATAAGTGATTGCTCTACGTTGCAATGTAAATTAGAATATGAGGCAGTCGCTGTAAAGTATGTGCGATCAATGCCGACCGTAGCGCTCCTCAAATAATACCTTCGCAACACCCCCACAAAACTCACACCCCAAACTCAATAAAAGAAGATCAAATCGTTTCAATAAGATTCAATAAAATTGCAATAATATTCATATAGTTCATTTATTTGCAAAACTTTTCATAAGAATTTTAAATTCCAATCATAACACTTTCATATACACATTATTAGCAATTAGCAACCATCGAAGCATATACATATGTGATTTTGTATGCCTTTCTGCACTGATACGTTACCGACCGTCAAACAGCGGAGCTGACATAAAACACTCCTCAAAAATATTGTTGCTCTTGTTTGTAGAATGCACGCTCGATCGGTATATGTTGGACGTTCGATGTTCCATGTGCACTTGTTAGTACTCCAGAAATCAGTAGCAAATTTCGACACGCGGTGGCAAAATTGGCCTACGCAATAAGTATCACTGACTGCTTGTTTTTACGCTGCATATACCCATGTTCGTACATCCACTTGCATGAACACAGAGAGCGCTTGATCTGTGGACAATTGCGTCCTCGGATTTTTTTAAATTCTAACGAAACTTGCACGACAAGTGAGCACTCAAAGTAAGAAACCGGTTTCGCAAAGTCTCAGAGAGCCGATAAAGAAGAAGACCAATTCACTCGCCGGTCGACTCTTTCTCTTCATTCTCACTGAAGGGAATGCAAAAACGACAACTAGACAGCGAGTCACCGAGCCACTATGTTGTTGTTGTTGCCACACTATTTGCCTTGCACTAGACCACCGTTTACGCCAAATGGCAGGGGTGCGCCAGCCCAACAGAATATTGAAGCTGAAGGGAGAAGGATTGTCCACGCGTCTATTGCGTGATACGCTGCACGCGCTTTGACCGCTAGTGAGTGCCCTTGAAATTGCAACAGGGCAAATGAAGGTCAGAGGCGTGATACACGTGGCGGACGTTGAACTTCCCTCAAAGATTGGTCCTCCAGAACCTGATTCCAGGCGCCCGGCACGAGATCGCCAAATGTTAGTGTGAGGGAAAAGGAGGAGACGTACCTGTGATTGCTGGTAGTCGTGAAGTGATCGCTGAGTGACGTTGGTTTTTGGGTTGTCAGTTATTACGCGACGCGGATGAAAGTTTTTGTTGAATTGACTGGTGGATTACTCACTGGGAAATAATGTAAAAAAAAAAATAAAATACTGAGCCTTCTTGGCAACTTTCTTAACTCTTAAATTAATGCACACGAATTCTTTGTGCGTCTTTAGTTCAATATTCTTTTTTTCTTTTTAATTTTCGTTCACTTATTTTTATGAATTTATATCTCTGTAATTTGGTTTTTTTTGCGTTTTTTTTTTTTTTGTTTGCGAGTCGGATGGTTTGCGGAGAGGCGAAACGCGTTTTGTTCACACTGATCAAAGACGAATTAATTGTTTCTCCTTCTCGTCAAGAAGGAGCTTTCTGACGAGCTAGCGCTGTAGAGAAATAAAAGGTACTCGTTAGGACGATTCCTTCGCCGTGCATTAAAGGCTCGGCTGCGCAGCGGCCACGGGGAAGATCGAACACAGGGTTTAAGTTACATCCAAACAAAAGACAAACATAGACTTCACCTGAATTTGGTGTATATCAATCGACCGCACGAAAGCTTTTGCACTAAAAGAGTTTTACGCCGAGATGTTATTGATCGGAGTAGATTCACTCCGTTTTTAATAGTTTTGACGTCTAGTACCTTTTCTTCAAACACATTCCATTTAGAATTTTTTCTTACCAAACTGTATTTTTATTCTTATTCTAGCGTGTTCCTTTCCGGCTTATACCGGCGTCCACCTGTTATGATTTTTTTCTCTTCTTCCTTTTATCCACTGCATCCTCGATTCTTAGATCCGTTGCTTGGAGGTCCCTTTTCAAAATGTCTAGCCATCTTTGTTTGGCTTTCTTTTTTTGGCCGAAAACCTGTTACCTTAAACCTCAAACCTCTCTTTGCCAAAGTGTTCTCATCAGCAGACAGTTCGTGTCCATACCACCGTAAACGATTTGCCTTTATTATGTTTCTCAATTTCCTCAAATTTTAATTTCTCATCCGTTTTTTGCATTTGCTTGCATTGTGTCAGTGATGCCAGAAGATTTTACAGTAGATCTAGCAGATTTTTAAATGGGCAGTGGAAACAAATCCATCATTGCAGCTAGCATATGGTTTTCCATTGTTCCATTGTTACTCACCGAACCACATTATGAGAAACTTATGACTCGTTTTAGAGTCGGAAAAACTAAATTTCCCGTGATCTAGGAATACTGATTCAATTTTGAAGTGCTAAGTGTGAGATTCTGTATGAGTAGTCGTATCAGTAAATTTTGTTCCAAGAAACTTGCTTGCACTTACTAGCTGAATTTTGACCTTGCATTATTATACTGCATTTTTCTTGTGATCAAATGACGAGGCCCACGAAAATACTATTAAAAAATTAAATAAATTGAATTAAGCAAATAGATAATAAAAGGTGAAAGCTTATAAAAATAAATGAAATTTAACAAGGCAAAAATATAAAAGTTTAACAAGCTTAAATGGCAAAAAAACTTAATTTTTTCCTTTATTTCTTTAAGTTGTTTATATTTTTCCCAATTTTTTTAAATTATATTATTTTAAAAATATAGAAAATGGGAAAATATATAATAAATAACCAAAGAATAATAAACCAAATTTGTTTTTGTTGCAAGGTTGCATCGTGGATAACAGCTCGTGCCAACCATGTGTCCCCAACAGGCTAGTGAGACCGCGGACTCAAACTTGCTTATGGAGTTCAACATTGTTAGATGTGATTTTTGGGTGTAAACGGACCTTCGACCGATAACATCTATTGAATTTACCAAATTTGCCCATCTCTAGTTTCAAACATACTATTGATTTGAAAAATGTTCAAAAACAAAAATCTGTTTGTCGAAAAAGAAGTTATTTTGTGTATCATTTCTAATAAAATTTTCCTTCTTTTCTTTACAAATATGCTTTCAAACCCTGGCCTCACGGATCAATGTGGATTTAAGCAACATTGCATTATTTAGGAAGCTTAATTTGAGATGTATCGACTATCGGCAGAATGAAAGAATAATTTCATTTAGCGCATTAATCCATTATTAACGACTTTTGGCATACATTTACTTTATGTGTATTTAAGATCACTGTTCGTTCGACCTTTACACGTCGACTACCTTGCGAAGCAAGTTCTCTATGTGCGACGTACACCCGTAGATTGCCGTGCGACAAACTCTGTCCATGTGCAATAATCTACACCCATCGAAAATTATGCGCCAAAAGCGTTCTAACAGCTTAGCCTTAATCCAAAGGAAACGGCGCCATAGAACTTTCCAGGCTCATTCCCGTTGCAGTTGTGCATTTCCTTTTTTTAATCCCAAAAGCTTTGTATAGCAATTTGACTCACCAAAAAAAAGACAAACAAAAAAAGACCAAGTGAATTTTATTATAAATACTGTCCGTTTTTCGCCGCTGTCGCTACGCAGCCAGATCCCACCAGCGGCAAAAAAACGGGAAAAAGGAGGGCAGCACTCCTAGCACAGCTGCTCGCGCTTTTTCCCGCCGGGCTTGACTGGCAACACCGTTCAAGTTCAAAATTATTATAAAGTTTTTTTCAAAGTGACAAGTTCGCGAAAACAACCCGATCCGCAATCCGAAATTAAAAGTACCCGTACGGGCCGCGTTCGCGTTTTTAATCAATAAAAACAAAACCGAAATATTATTGCCAATAGTGCTACCAGCGATACCTCCTCATCGACATCCTTTCATCAGCGTTTGGATTCAGTCAGCTGAAAGCCCGTCTCCCCGAACTCAATCGCCTCAACAGAGTTCAACGCTACTGGAAGCAGCACGAGAAGCGATGTCAACCGCGACAGCAGCTGAAACAACAGCAACCTAGATACGTGATTTTTATTCATCTACAGACGATTTCCCTTTGCCCCATTTCGGTCGCAAGACCAATAATTCTTTACGGGCCCAAACATTGGCGATCCTGTGTCCAGGAGTCCTGGCTTCTGGGAGAAAAAATTCCATCCAGAGCCCATTCCAGTGCACGCGGTGTGAGCCTTCCAGTGCCCTTCAAAGTTTAACGGACATTGGAAGTGCAGTGCTTGGAAGGTTTTTTTTCTCATTCGAACTAAAGTGCCTGTCTCTCTCGTGGCAAGGGGAAACCAAAAGGTGAGCGGCAGCGGGGTGACCAGTGCATATATTTGCGTTGCTATGTGTCTTCAGTTGATAGGCCTAACGGCGTTTGCACGTGAGCAAAGAGAAGACAAAGCAAATAAAAAGACAAGCACGTTGGTCAGCTATATCGAAGCGCTGCTACCGTTTGTTTTTTCGGTCGCTGCTTGAATTTTTCGATTTGATTTCGCAGTTGGCGTGCGAAGCAAAGCGGATTTCTTTCGTATGCGAAAATTATTAGTAGGTTGCACTGGCTAGCCTTTTGAGAAATAAAGAATTGACAATTAAATTTCGAGTGCTTTTTATTAGCGTATTTGCTAAATTGATTGGTGTACTAGCTAACCAATTTAAATAAAGCCTGACTTATATTCAAACAATTTGAATTTCATTGCGGCAGTAAAATTTACGTGGTAGGTTGGTTGTGAAGGTTAGTATTTGGTTGTTCAAGCGTAACAGGTAAAACTCATACATAGAGCCAAGACAATCATCGACATGACTTCTACCGCGAAATTGAACCACATCGTAGGGTCATTTAAAAAATTGTGCTCATGGAATGACAGACATGAGGGGTTGAATTCTTCGCGATTTAGATTGGATGCGCATCTGGAGGACCTCGAGCTCCAGTGGAAGGATCTATGCAAGGTTTTTGACGAAGTATGCCTAGGAAGCGGAACGGATTCAGCCGCCTACGAAAATTTGTCAGCCATTATGGAGGAATGCCGCGCTTCGTACTACGAGGCGAAAGGTTATCTTAATGAGCAATTAGAGTTATTTTCGAGTCCGGCTCCGTTGTCCAGTACACACATGCCACGCGTTCGAGAAACCGAAATCGATACCAGCTTCAGAGTTCCATTGTGTGACGTAAAGGTGTTTGCCAGCGGTTATAATGAGTGGCCAGCATTCCGCGATCGCTTCAAGATCTTGTATATCCACAACTCCAGCATTGGTCCGGTCCAGCGACTCATCCACCTTCACGATAAGACGTCAGGTGCGGCCAACCAAATTGTTAGAGGATTTCCTCCAAGTGAAGGGAGGTTCGATGACGCATGGGAAGCTCTCAAGGCGCGGTATGAGAATCGACGATTGCTCATTGATAACCAACTTAAGCTTCTCTTCGACTCGCCAGACATTAAAGAAGAGACAAGTGGAGCGATTTTACAACTCCTGTCCACTGTCAACGATAGCCTCGCCGTGATGAAAAGTCAAGGAGTCGTGAATTTGGTAGCTCCCATTTTGGTGCATTTTTGCGCACGGCGTCTACCTGCTCAAGCCGTGCTGGACTGGGAGCATTCGCTTTCATCTCAACGGGAACCTCCTACGTGGCAACAAATGAAGGAATTCATGCAAAGATGCTTCGAGATCGCTGAACGCATTGCCAATTTCACCGCCATCAACGACTACGCCCCCTCATTGACTCCTTCTTCACCACCTACGAACGTCTTTCTGGCTCGTGAACTGACGGCGAACGTGTGCCACCTGTGGGCAATGATCACGCACTGCGACAGTGCCCACAATTTTTGGAAATGACGGCCGACGATCGTCATAGATTTATTACGCAAAATAAGAGATGATAAATTTGTTTAACTGCCTCCCATCGCTCGGAAAAATGTACCAACCCCTATCGATGTGCGAAGTGTAAGAAGCGGCATCACACGCTACTTCATGGACATGCTCCCGCGGTCTCACCGAATGATGCTTCTCCTCCGACCTCCCAGACCCCCGGCCCGTCGACGACGAGCTCCGCTGTTGCATCAACGCCGACGTCACCGTCCCCAATTGGAACTTCGATTTCCTCCCATCAAACCAACGCACATGTGGCTGACAGCCACACTCAGGTCCTATTGCCTACTGCCCTCGCGCATATCCTCCATCAGGGCGAGCGGTTCACTGTGAGAGTGCTCCTGGATCAGGGCTCTCAACGAACATTTATAACGGAGCGCATGCAACTGCAGCTCAAACTGCCCACCCACTCCAAAATTTGCACCGTGTCCGGCATGGGCGGGCAGTCGTCACAAACGGCGAAAAGGGAATGCGAGCTCACTCTGGCATCCCCGCGCTCCCAATTCCAAGAGGAGGTGGCGGCCGTCGTACTACCAAAATTAGCGAATTGGCTGCCATCGTCACGAGCACGATATGTGGATTCCACAGAATTAGCTTCTCTGGAGTTGGCCGATCCACACTTCAGGAATCCAGGGCGCATCGACATGGTCGTTGGATCAGATCTTCTCCTGCAAATCACGCTGTCAGGACTTCGGGTCAACATCGGAGGCAGTCTGTTGGCTCAAAACTCCGTATTCGGATGGTACCTTAGTGGCCCTATCTCTGGCGAGTCGACGCAATCGTTCGCCACATTCACTACCATCACGGAGCCGACGGAGTCGCTTCATGATCTTCTCAAGAGCTTTTGGGAACAAGAAGAGATACCTCAGAAACTTTCGGCTTCTCCCGAGGACGAATACTGTGACAAATTGTACTCCTGAACCACCGTTCACAACACCGATGGTAGATATGTCGTTCGATTGCCATTTAAAGAACAATTTTCTAAACTTTCTTTGCAGCTTGGCGCGTCTCGATCATTGGCAATCAGGCAATATACGTGTTTGGAAAGGAGACTCCAACGACAACCCGCGATGCATGAAACTTACAACGCCGTACTACGACAATATATCACAAGTGGTCATATGGAACCGGCCACGCCCCCTTTTGAAATCTCCCACAGCGGAACCTGCTCTTCGTTCCATCTGCCTCATCACGCGGTTGTTAAACCAGAGAGTACCTCTACCAAGGTGAGAGTGGTTTTCAACGCATCCCAGAAAACCACCGCCAAGTCATCTCTGAATGATGTGCTGCACGTGGGCCCAGTTCTACAAGCCGACTTAGTTATCTTATTGCTCAATTGGCGCACCTATCGATTCGTTTTCAACGGCGACATTGAAAAAATGTACCGCCAAATTTTGGTCCACAAAGCGGATCGCGCATTTCAACGAATTTTGTTCCGAGATGATCCTGCCGCACCGGTCAAGGATTTCGAGCTGAAGACGGTCACCTTCGGAGTGAATTGCGCACCATATTTGGCCATCCGAACCCTCCACCAGTTAGCCGACGACACTGGCGATCCGGCTCCCCGAGCTGCGTTCATTTTAAAAAATGAAACTTATGTCGATGACGTATTGTCGGGCGGCCATACGCTGGCGGACGCGCTCGAGGCCCAGGTGCAACTCTTCACCACGCTTCAGTCGGCAGGATTTCCGCTTCGGAAAATTACCGCAAATCACAGGACATTGCTGGAAGGGATTGAGGCCACTCATTTATTAAACGCAGAACATCTCAAGTTCGACGCCCATAGCAACGCAAAGATGCTGGGAATCCGGTGGAACGCCGTGACTGACTGCTTCTCGTATCGGTTGACGACGAGGACATCCACTTCTGAGACCAAGCGGCAGATCCTATCGGACATCGCCAAGTTATTTAATCCGGCTGGATGGCTGACGCCGATCGTGATACGAGCCAAAGTGCTTATGCAGCAGCTATGGCTGGAAGGCACTGCGTGGGATGAACGAGTCACCAGTGATGCACTAGCCAAATGGAATGCCTTCTTAGAAGATCTGCCTTTCATCGAACAGATTCAGATTCCCCGGTGGCTTCAGTATGAGCCTGCCGCGAGCATTCAGCTGCACGGATTCTGTGACGCGTCAGAGCGAGCGTACTGCGCTGCCATATATCTTCGAGTTGAAACACTCGATAACGCCAACACTCTTTTATTGACCGCTAAGTCGAAGGTGGCGCCTTTACAGACGGTGAGCCTGCCACGCCTCGAATTGTGTGCCGCGGTGTTGCTGTCCAAACTGGTAAAATCCATCAACGAACAGCTGCGAGTCCACGAGCATGACACCTTTCTATGGACTGATGCCTCAATTGTGCTGGCCTGGCTCAAGCGACCCCCTAATGCCTGGAAGACGTACGTGGCCAACCGAGTGTCGCAGATTATCACCAACACTGGCCATCTCCCCTGGCACCATGTGAGATCGCAGGACAATCCGGCTGATTTGGGTACTAGAGGATCCTCGGCGCAAGATCTGCAAGCGAATCACCTGTGGTGGCACGGACCGTCGTAACTAAAGGAACCTGCTAGGGATTGGCCCCAGCCGAAGACTCCATCCGCTCCCATGCTCGAAGAACGAAAAGTGCAATCGTTCACCGCCATTATCGCACACGAAGACCTCCTCGAACGCTTCTTGTGTTTCGATCGCGCATTGCGAGTCCTAGGGTTCGCATGGCGATTCATTCAGCGAACACGAAAGGCAGCTGGCCCACCGGAATTCTCCCATGCGCTCTCTCAACGAGAACTAACAGCGGTGAAAATTCGTCTTATCGTTGCGGAGCAGAAACGATATTATCCGGAAGACTATGAAGAGCTAAGCAATCGACGGCCAGTCCATAAGAAGAGTCAACTGCTTAGTCTTAACCCCGTGCTCGACAGCGATGGGCTGCTGCGGGTTAATGGACGGCTGGTCCATGCCGACCTCACACCCGACGAAAAACACCCGATCATCTTGCCAGCCCCCTCTACATTTTGTCGCCTTTTTTTGGATTTCATTCATCGATCTATGTTGCATGCGGGAAACCAACTTATGTTTCGGACGGTACGACAGAACTTTTACGTCGCGAGACTTAAGCGTAAAATCAAAAGCTGCATCAGCCGCTGCCACGCATGCACTATTCATGCCCACCGGATGAGAACACAACTGATGGCAGCTCTGCCTGCTGAACGCTCAACGCTTTCACTACCGTTTACTCATACCGGCGTCGACTTTGCGGGTCCCTTCGACATCAAAACCTCCACCTTACGCACCGCTCCGTTTTTGAAAGGATACGTATGTGTATTCGTTTGTACCGCCACCAAGGCCATCCACCTGGAGTTGTGTTCGGAGCTCTCAACAGCGTCCTTTCGGGCCGCATTCGATAGATTCGTCGGACGCCGCGGCCTGCCTAAATGTGTATTTTCGGACAACGGGCGCAACTTTGTTGGCGCAAAGAATGCACTTGAGGCTGAATTCGAAGAATTTATATCGAACGTTTCCACGAAAATTAGGCAACACTATACGGTTCAAGGTTTCGAATGGCATCTGATTCCACCTCATGCTACGCATATGGGCGGGCTCCTGGAGGCGGCGGTGAAGAGTTTCAAGACTCATTTCGTGAAGACAGCTGGCGCCATTAAATTCTCATTTGAAGAATTTACAACACTTCTCGCACGCATCGAAGGAGTTCTCAACTCACGGCCCTTGACACCCATTTCTGAGGATCCGGAAGATCTGCTCGCATTGACACCCGGTCACTTCCTGAGAGGCGTTTCGCTGACAGCGTGGCCGGAGGACTCACAATCAGACCTACCCCTTACGACTCGCTGGGAAAAGATAAAAATCCTACACCATCGATTCGCACAACGATGAAAAATTGAATATCTATTGAGTCTGCACAAGCGCGAGAAGTGGAAGACTTCGCAGCCAAACCTCAAGGTCGGCGACTTTGTGGTAATCATGGATGAACAGACACCCCCCTTTGAATGGAGGAAGGGCCGGATAACCGCGTTGCATCCCGGAAATGATCATCTTGTACGTGTAGTCGATGTCAAAACTCAGTTCGGCATCATGACCCGACCTATAACTAAGTTATGCGTTTTACCGACCGACCTAACAGAAACATTATGACTAACCGTCAATGCCCTTTTACAACCAACCTTCCCCTTTCTCGTTTCTGTAATAGTCATGTGCTTAAAGTTATCCCTCTCATCGTTTCAGCCCATCATGCGTGAAGAATATCTGCGAGAGCGATGCCCGCTCTGCCCGCAAAACCATCGGCTGTCCCGCTGCCGCCGCTTTCGACGCCTTTCGGTGGAGGGGAGAAAGAGCTGCATCCGGCTCCACAAGCGCTGCTGGTCGTGTCTAAAAGCGGGCCATCGTCGCGCGTATTGTCCGTCTCGGCAGGTGTGCAAGGTGTGTAGCGGGCCGCATAACTCGCTCATCCATGAGGAACCTAGGCCAGAGTCGCCGGATGAACGGGAGGATGGTCCATGGCGCCCTAAAGTTAAACCGACACAACTGGCGTCGGGGAGTCGAGCCACCGCACGGCGACATCGTTCGCGTCAGCGCCTCCGGGCCATACGACGCAGCCAATCCTATGTCCGGTCCCGGTCGCCTCCTCCGTCACCTCCGCGCCGTCACTCTGCAGCGCGTCGACGCTCCGCTGCCAATCTACGCTCGCCGTCGCCGCCATCCACACCGCCAAGAAGAGTGACATTCTGCACCCACTCCACCCGGATGCCACCAGGGACGCCACCGCGCCACTGCTCACCCGTGGTCCGTCGCCGCTCGCCATCACTACCACGTCGCCGTTCGCCGTCGCCAGCACGTCGCCACTCTTCGTCATCATCACGACGCTGCCGTCGGGTCCCACCACATCCGCAGTCATCGCCGCCGCGCTTCCGAACCACTCGCGCTCCCCCTCGCAGTCCAGACCCACCACTGGATGCTCGAGAGACGTTTGAGGAGTTTGCGCGAAGGCATCCGATCCCGGAAGCTCCCACTGAACGCTCCCAGCCCTTGTCATGGGAATTGAAACGGCAAGTCCACGAGTGGTGCGTGGAGGCCCGAGCAGCGTTCTTAGCGACGTGCCGGGCCCAACGTCACAACTAAACGAGCCTTAGGTTGCGTAGCGCAAGGCGGGCAGTATGTCCGTTTTTCGCCGCTGTCGCTACGCAGCCACATCCCACCAGCGGCGAAAAAACGGGAAAAAGGAGGGCAGCACTCCTAGCACAGCTGCTCGCGCTTTTTCCCGCCGGGCTTGACTGGCAACACCGGTCAAGTTCAAAATTATAATAAAGTTTTTTTCAAAATGACAAGTTCGCGAAAACAACCCGATCCGCAATCCGAAATTAAAAGTACCCGTACGGGCCGCGTTCGCGTTTTTAATCAATAAAAACAAAACCGAAATATTATTGCCAATAGTGCTACCAGCGATACCTCCTCATCGACATCCTTTCATCAGCGTTTGGATTCAGTCAGCTGAAAGCCCGTCTCCCCGAACTCAATCGCCTCAACAGACTTCAACGCTACTGGAAGCAGCACGAGAAGCGACGTCAACCGCGACAGCAGCTGAAACAACAGCAACCAAGGTACGTGATTTTTATTCATCTACAGACGATTTCCCTTTGCCCCATTTCGGTCGCAAGACCAATAATTCTTTACGGGCCCAAACAAATACAAAGCTTGTTGTGGTTTTTATACTGTTTTCAAAGCGTAAAAAACATTTGGTCCTTCGAGTAACCTTGAAGAAATAATTACCAAAGTTTTGGGCGGTGGAGGAGCTTCCTCGCGTCCCATTCATTTTTGAAGCGGATAGAAGTTGAGAAGAAAATTTTTCAAAAACCACCACTCGTCTTCCTAATGGCCGTTATATGGTAACGTTGCCCTTCAAGAAGGACCCCTTTTCTAATCGAGAAATATGCTCATCCCGACACATTGCGATGAAACAATGGATTCAAAGTGAAGTTCGACTGTCCCGTGATCCATTTCTAAAGGAGAAGTACGATCAAGTTCTTGGAGAATATCTGGTATTGCAGCACATGTCTCCCGTCCCATCACCCCCTTTTCAAGATCGACCAGCGAACTATTATTTACTGCATCACGCCGCGATTAAACCGGAAAGCACCACTAACAAGCTTAGAATCGTCTTCAATGCTTCCAGCCGTACGGCTAACGGAGTCAGTCTCAATGACATACTGCACACCGTTTCAGCCCTTCAAGCTGACCTAACCCTTTTGTTATTCAAGTGGCGTTTCTGATAATGACAAAAATGTATTAACAAATATTAGTCCATCCCAAACACTTTCCTTTCCAGCGATTTCTCTTGCGGAAACGTCTAATGGGTCGGTCAAATATTTGGCGTTGAAGACGGTTACGTTTGGCGTTAATTGTGCTCCGTATCTGCCTCTACGCACTCTTCATCAGCTGGGTGAGGACTCACAAGCTATTGATCCGCTTGCATCAGACATCATAAATTACTTTATGTATGTTGATGACGCACTCGGTGGGGCCCACGGTCTTAACACCACGATCAAAGCTCGTGATGAGTTAATCAACGCTTTGGAGTCAGCCGGTTTCCCTCTTCGAAAATAGACTTCCAAATATCTTGCACTTTTGTCAAATATCCCCAAGGAACATCGACTCACTGAAGACTTTCTGTCTCTTGAAGAATCCAGTGAAGCAAAGCCCTTAAGTATTCGGTGGAATGCCGCGTCTGACCGGTTTCACTTAAGAGTAGTGGCGGTAGAACTCAAAACTTCATATACAAAGCGGGAAGTTTTGTCAGGTATTGCTGAGCTGTTCGATCCAGCACGATGGTTGGCTCCCGTGATAGTGACTGGAAAAATCATTATGCAGTTAGTTTGGTTCTTGAAAACTAGTTGGGATGACGCGTTGCCCCCCTTCCTCACCAACGGTTGAAATTTTTTCTTGCAAACTGGGCTAGTCTGAACAATGTTTGAATTCCCCGTTGTATTTACCTCCTCGTGGGATGTCGAATCTCATGAGTTTTGCGATGCTTCTGAAAAAGCATATGCAGCATGTATTTATGCCCGGGTATCGTAGCATAATACCTCTCCATGTCACCTCCTCTTTTGCAAATCCAAGGTAGCACCTGTAAAAACGATTTCGTTGCCCCTTCTTGAACTCTGTGCAGCGGCTTTGCTAGTTGATTGAGTGCAGTCGCTTCTCCCGTCTTTGGGAGTGGAACGACCAAAAATTCAATGTTGGTCTGATTCTACTATTGTCCGTGCCTGGTTGGCTAAGCCTGTATATCATCGAACCACTTTTGTCGCTAATCGGGTAGCAAAAATCGCGGAAGTCGTAGAAAATAAACGTTGGTCTCATGTTGAATCGGCTGATAGCCCTGCTGACCTCTCATCACGGGGGATATCTGTGCCAGAACTACTGTCCAAGGCTCTCTGGTGGAATGGCTTTTCGTGGCTATCGTTGGATCATTCACAGTGGCCGATTATGTCACTCCGGCAGATTTATACCACCTCACTCGAACAGAAAACTGTCCGCGTGCATGAAGCGGTGCCTACTATTCAAGATGACTTCCTTGTCAGTTTCTCAAGCTTTGCTCGAGCCTTTCGTGTCATGAGCTATGTGCTTCGCGTGCTCGCGCAAATGTGCAGAACCCACCTTACAAGGCCGGTTTTTGATTCTGAGTTGGACCCGGAAGAGATTCGTCAGAGTTAGCACCGTCTAGAAGTGGGCTCAGTTGTAATGTTTCCCGACGAAATATGCTGATTTATCCGAAAATCGTGTAGTGAATAGTAAGATAAGCTAATACTCGTTGAATCCTTTCATGCATCAAGATAGTTTGATTCGAATTGGTGGAAGGCTAACCGCTTCCCAAGAATTATCTTTTGACGAAACACACCCCATAGTTTTACCACAGGATGCTCATTTAACGCAGCTCTTGGCTAACCATATTCATCACATGACCCTTCATGCAGGCAATCAACTAATGCTGCGAGTTATTCGAAGTCAGTTTTGATTGCTTCAAGCCAAAACCTCTATCAAGCTAGTTATCCGTAGTTGCACAGTATGTACTATTTTTAAGATAAACAGGTAGCTCAATTCATGGCTGCACTTCCCCCCGAGCGCACATCTTTATCTCGAACTTTTACCAATACTGGGGTCGATTTCGTTGGACCCTTTGACATTTATAGTTTTACTGGTAGATTCTGTCGTGTGACCACGGGTATGTCTGCCTCTTTGTTTGCTTTGCTACCAAAGCTGTTCATTAAGAAGTTACGAGTGACCTCTCCTCTGCATCCTTTCTGGCAGCTTTCTGTCGGTTTGCCGCGCGGCAGGGATAACCGTGTAAGGTCTTTTCCGATAACGGAACGAACTTTGTTGGAACTTTCGAAGAGCTTCGTCTTGATTTCCAAAAATGTTTGATGAAAACCACACAACAAGTTCATCATCAATTTTCCGACCAAGAGGTATCCTGGTCATTCATACCTCTAGGGATCCGCACATGGGCGGTCTTTGGGAAGCTGGTGTAAAGAGTTTTAAGCAGCATTTCCAAATTGAAAATAAAACTCAAATATGCGTTTGAGGAATTTTCTACGTTGTTAGGGAGAATAGTAAGTTGTCTTAAGACGCGCCCTCTCGTGCGATGTCCGTTTATCCTCATGATTTTCAAGCATTGACGCCAGGGCAATTCCTTGTCGGAGGACCTCTCTTTGCGCCCCCGGAGCCAGAGAACTTGCGAAATCCACTCTCACTTGTGAAACGTTGGCAACGCAGAAAAGCCTTATCCCAATAAGTTTGTCGCCGAGGGAAAGAGGAATACCTTAAAGAAGTTCAGAGAAGAACGAACTGGAAAACACCAACTGAAAACCTTCAGGTCGATGATTTAGTCGCTATAAGAGACGAAACGATTCCCGAAAATGAGTGGCGATTAGGTCGTGTCGTAAAACTCCATCCAGATCGAGATAAGCGGCTTCGCGTCGCTGACATTCGTAACACGCGCGGTGTATGTACTCGTCCGATAGTCAAATTGGTGATCCTCGCCAATTCGTTATCGCCCTCCAATAATAAACGCACTGTGTCAAGCCACGTCAAGTGAGCACCCTTTTTTCAACATTGTGATGAAATAATGTTTTAATATTTTATATTAGTTGTATTTATAGCCAAATAGAATTCCGAAAAAGGATTTTTAAAAAAATTTGTTGTAACTGTACTTTTTTGGCATTCAAACTTTTCATTTTTCTATTAAAAATGTAAATTCCTATATTTTCAAACTGTTGTTGCGTGGAAAGTGTTTGATAAAACTAAATATAATTTTGCATCCAAGTTGGGAGAAGGTTATTTTTTGAAAATAAAATTTAAAAAACAACAAAATTTTTTTTTCCTACTTTCTACGAAGCTTTAAAAAATACATATCAAAATTTGCAGCTCTTCTGCATAACAAATTTTTTTCATTTATTTTTTATAAATTGCACTCAATATCTATTTTTATGAATCTAAAAAAAAATTTCACCGATCAGCTGTAGTTTCTACGCAATAAATGTTTTTCGAACCTCTCACAGTGCTAAACCAGTGCTTAACCATAGCACAGTACTTATAGTTAAAGCACAATTACAACCACTTGGACCTTTTTGATTTTTTTTATATTGTTTTCGAATTTTAGCTGCAGATGTTAAGAATATATCATGTAAGTTTGAAAATGGGATCTCTATTAGTTTAGGAGGTAAAAAGCATTGAACATGCGTACCCAACAATTTTCCCTCAGTAAAATCGAAGTGAGCGCATTTTTGACAAGCACAGCTTTTTCGTTCCGCTTTGAACCTTGCATATAATGCGCTCGCTTCGTTGTTGCTATGGGAAAATTGCGGGGTACGCATGTTCAATGCTTTGTACATCCTAAAATAATAGAGATCCCATTTTCAAATTTACATGATATATTCTTAACATCTGCAGCTAAAATTCGAAAACAATATAAAAAAAATCAAAAAGGTCCAAGTGGTTGTAATTGTGCTTTAACTATAAGTACTGTGCTATGGTTAAGCACTGGTTTAGCACTGCGAGAGGTTCGAAAAACATTTATTGCGTAGAAACTACAGCTGATCGGTGAAATTTTTTTTTAGATTCATAAAAAGAGATATTGAGTGCAATTTATAAAAAATAAATGAAAAAAATTTGTTATGCAGAAGAGCTGCAAATTTTGATATGTATTTTTTAAAGCTTCGTAGAAAGTAGGAAAAAAAATTGTTGTTGTTTTTGTAATTTTATTTTCAAAAAAATAACCTTCTCCCAACTTGGATGCAAAATTATATTTAGTTTCATCAAACTTTTTCCACGCAACAACAGTTTGAAAATATAGGAATTTACATTTTTAATAGAAAAATGAAAAGTTTGAATGCCAAAAAAGTACAGTTACAACAAATTTTTTTAAAAATCCTCTTTCAGAATTCTATTTGGCTATAAATACAACTAATATAAAATATTAAAACATTATTTCATCACAATGTTGAAAAAAGGGTGCTCACTTGACGTGGCTTGACTCACTAATAACTAAACTCGTGTTATTTGGTGTGTTCGGTCCTGTGTTTCTCGCTTTCTTTGCTCTTTCTTCTTTCAGACAACTCAACATGTCCACAATCCAGTCGTGAGCCGCAGAAGGGAAGGAGATGGATCCTTTAGATATGTTTTTGTTGAAGCTATAAGCCGAGCCTGCGGTTGTCGAGGAAGTCGAGAGGAGTGTGCCACCTACCCGATGCGTCGTGTCCACCGTCTCCGCTACCGCCAGTGTTGGCCACTTTCCCCGTCGATCCACTGACCGACGTGATCAGCGCTAGCGCTCCGCTCTACAACGCCCCGTATGCCAGGGATGCCATACGATATTGCACTGCCGAAAGTATCGGGAAGCCTCCTTTGAGCAACGTCTTCGTGTGGTCCTGCTAAACGGCTATTGCCGACTAGCTTGCGACACAGATTCTGCATTTGCGACGTACACCCGTTTATTGCCGTGCGACCAACATTGTCCATGTGCGATAATCTTACACCCGTCGAAAGGTTCGCGTCAACAGCGATCTTAAAGCCTCGCCTTTATCCAAACGGCGTCAGAGAACTTTCCAGGCTCATTCCAAAGCACCCTTCCTATTTGAAAAAAAGATAGTAGACGTCAAAACTATTAAAAAACGGGGTTAATCTACTCCGATCATTAACATCCCGTCGGAAAGCTATTTTAGTGCAAAAGCTTTCGCGCGCTCGTTTGATATACATCAAATCTAAGTGAAGTCTATTTTTGTCTTTTGGTTGGATGTTATTTAAACCCTGTTTTATTTGGTTTTTAGTTATTTTATAAAAACCTTTGTTTATATAAGAGAATTGATTAAAGAAGGTCTTAAACAATCTATTTTTAATACTTTAAGGTTAAATTTTTTACCAAATTTAGGTACAAAAAAGGACCTCCTATTAAAATTCATACCGTTAAAAATTTTAGGTTGAACATCGGCACGTAGATTCTTGTGCTGTGCCAACCACAGCACAACTTTTTTTTATGAATTCTTCAAATGTGGGGGCAACTTCTTAACGAAAAATGGCCCTTAATATCCATCCTGGGCACAAGCTAAATCACTATTTTTTTACGAAAAAACCAAATTTAGGGGGCTTACTTCACGCCATAAAAAGGACCTCCCTGTAAAACCAAACTATCCGAACGTTTTTTTTTTCCAAACCGGCCCATCCCAGCACAAGTTTCAAAAAATTTAAATTTTATAAAGTGGGGGCTTACTGCACGCAGATTACAAAATTTGATTTTGGGAAGTCATTTAACTTAAAAATACCCAGAAAAAAGTTTTTTTTTACTTCTTAACTGTTTAGGAGTGTAATAAGAAGTGTATTAGTTCTTCAAAATACATTGTGGTAAACGTTTTTTTCTATATAAAACAATTTAGTCTCTTATGCAAGGTTTGAATCCACACGCAAGAGCCAATGCTTACCAACAAGGACAATGCAGTCAGAGCCAATGCTTACAGAGCGATCGATTTAACAGAGGAGGATCCGGTGCTCTTACATAACGGAGAAATAACATTGAAATATTAAAGCATCTTTTAGGAAAAATTATGCTTACGACATATATAAGGTTTTTGAGAGCGAGAATAACGTTCCGAAGTGAGTAAATTAGAAACAGGTTGTTTGGTCTGAACTTTTTAAATCAATTACTATCTTAGTTTTAACTCAAAAAAGAAAGACAATCATAAAAGAATGAAATTGAATGTGTATATGAAAAGAAAAATGCTTAGCTTGAATTGTTATAGCTTCTTAGATTTAAGTCACCTACCTTTGAATTGTGTAGAGTCTTATTTACTAACTTAACTTCGACCTGTTTAAGACATTACTTACTCCTTTTAATAGTAGACCCAATTAACTAAAAACCTACAATCTGGCATCTCCAGACTGAGTCAAACTGCATACTTTTGGCTTCTTATGCTCTTTTTCAATTACAAAAACCCAAACAATGTCAAGCTCAACGCACACAACGCTTCACGCACACATAGTGCAAAAGAATTTAATTAATGTTAAGTCAAATGTTTGAATTTTTGCAACCTCGTTGCGATTTAACCATACAATTTGGCGCCCGAGCAAAAGTTAATCGTGTTTCGAGTTGTTAAATTTGAAAATCGTATTCGCATTTATTGAGTTTCAAATCGAAAAAAGTCAAACGCGCATCGTAAAACTAAAATCGGATTGTAAAAGTCGCGTGGCCTAAATCACACTGTATGTGTGTACAAAAGCATTGACTGTTGTTGTACCCGTTGCCGGTATAGTCCGACCGGAAAATCAAACTCTTTCGAAAATTATTGTTGCTGTACCCATCGCCGGTATTTTTTCCAGGGGAATTCTCAACTCTTCCAATAATATTTGTGACTGTACCCATCGCCGGTTCTTTCTTCAAGGGAGTTCTAAAATCTTCGAAAATTATTTGTTACTGTACCCGTCACCGCTACATTTCAACTAGAAAATTCTTGATTCTTAGAAGAGTTGTTGTTGTTGTACCCGTCTCCAGTGAATTTCTACGCGAAAGTTTTGCACCATTAGAACACTGTGGTTGATGCTGGATGCATTACATAGTGGAAATTTCTAGCTCCACTAAATACTTCCTTGGAAAATCTAGATTTGGACTGAATCTTTAAGCACTAATCAAAAACAAAAAACATTTTTGGTTCAAGCTCAAGTTAATTTTGGGTAACATGGAAAAAACTGATTGAAGTTCGCTTTGTTGTGGTCATGTCACACATATCGTGAGCTCACTGTGCTGATCAGACTAAGGAATGCAGGAACAAAAAACAATATTATAAGCAATATAACAATATAATTGGACGCAAGTATTTCGATTCATCAAGATCTAGGGTACAGAACACTTCATCGTTTAAGTGCGTATAACATTTGAATGAGCAGTGACTAAAAAAAACTCCGTAAAGAAGAAAGCTAGTGCCCTTCTAACAATAAAGGTCAATTTTAATTAAAAAAAACAAAAATTGATTGCTTTTTCATGTTCTTCGTATCCCTCTTGCTGGCTCATTTTGACAAGTCTCATTCATACTAATAAATAAACACGGTTTTCAAAACAAAACAATTATTGTAAATAAAACAAATTTAAGGCTTTCATAAAATTTTTTTTTGTTTTTTGAGAGGAAGCAAAAATCCTTACTCATTTTGCAGTTTGATTTAAATTCGCATACCTACAAGAAATTAAAAAAAATTCACTGGATGCTAATACAGCTCACGCCGCGGCTGTCGCAGCGGCTGTACCAGACGCCATTACAGTTTTAAAGCAACATCGAGTACAAGCAAAAGGTAGTCTTACTCGCATTAGAAATTCACTTAACAATTCAACTAATTGGAATACTATAGATTTAGAATGGAGGTTGGCTACTGTGTCATCATATGCACAGCAGATCATGGCAGATCAAACAGAAATTGAAAAAAATCAATCCGAGAGATGACAAACGGGCAGAGATTGAAGAACTAAATATGTATTAGCTTAAGAGCAAAAAATATGACACTTCTCGGGAGAAACAGACCTCGCGGAAGCAGTTTCACGGAAATCACCCTACATTCCGGACCTGCAAATAGGCTTCCTCATCTAAAAACTTCCTCGTTTTGATGACAAGTATGCAGAATACAAGAATTTCATCACATCTTTCAAAACTGTGGTGAATCTGCTTGCTTTACGGTTTAATAGAAAAGATTTGGCAGAAGAAACTGTGCATGCTTGATTTAACCTTGAGCTCGCTGGAATGGAATGGGACTTGTTTCACCACTATTCGAAATGTATTCGCCGATCCATTTACAAAAAAAATTACATGTATAATAATATTCCCGCTAACAGCCATTTCTACCGATCAAGCTTGACTTTATTATTTTTGCGTAACGTTTTGTTCTTATATGCTTTCCAGACGTAAGGCTGGTCTCCAGTTCGGTAAGGAATGTCAGCAGAAATGTTCTATTTTTTTCTCCGAGGAAAAAAGGTAGTACTACAGAACTTTTTAGTGCAACAGAGGCAATCTGTCATATGTCACATGTGTCAAAAAAGTGAAACGAAACACAGAAATTAAAAAGGCTCGATTATAAACGTTCAGAATAAAAAGCGCGCAAATTCTTCTACTCTCTTTAACAAGCGATATTAATTCGCGTTTATTCTCGTTTGAGAAATTTATTAAGCGTTTTTTGTTTTTTGGGGTTTTTCTCCATGTTTTTTTGAAAAAACCCGAAAAATGGATGCACTATTTCTATACAATCACAACTGACCTACCTCACTTGTCAAAATTTCTCCAAGAAACAATTCATTTGCAATTATTTCTGCTGATAGCCTGGGTTACCGTGCGCATTTTATGTCAAAAAAACGTATTAAAATATGTACTACTTTTTTGCCGAACTGGGGACTGCATGCAGAAAATTTCTTGAAGAAATATTTCTTAAGCATTTCTTTGGCTTTTTTTTATATGGAGTTTTTCATTCCTTGGGGAACTGGAGACCAGCCTGTACAACGAAATCTCGGGATTTCAGAACAAAATTGAAATCGCCTGGACTTCAAATGTCAAATTTGTTCTAAATTTTTCTGAAATCTCGAGATTTCGTTGTACGTCTGAAAAGCATATTACGTTTCCTTTGTTCTTTACAAACCCAAATTAGGCGGAATTGAACGTAAAGCATTCCTTAAGCTTATCGATAGTTAATAAATAAACACTTTATTGTCTAAGCTGGTACAGTTCGACCATCCTGACCACAATCGCCCCGGATGGCTCAGGGTCTATCGCAACAGTTGGCTCTGTAGTGTTGCCTTTGAGACCGGGGCTCCATTCACTTTCTAATCCGGCTGGAATCTAATACTCCATGGTAAGGTATCTGCATCACTTGGATATCATCGATGTCTTCTTTGAAATATCTATCGTTATCTAGTTTTTTTTATTATTTGATATGGGCCGCGGAATTTCGGGAAGAGTTTCTTGTTGGAGCCAGTAGAAGTATAGAAATTTTTTATGACCACAAAGTCTCCTACTTCAAACACCTTAGCTGGTATATGATGTTTGTTATAATAGTCTATATTATAATCTTGAGACTTCAGTATTGCTTCGGATACTTCCTGTCTTAGGTCTCCCGGCCCCTCCTCTTCTCTTTTAAACCCACCTACACCCAACGAAATTTTCCATTTCGTCGATAGCTTCACCTTGTTGTTCTATTCCGAATAGCAATTTACTTGGAGATAACCCTGTTGTTGAGTGGTTAGTGTTGTTTGGTCCGTATTTAACTTCGCGTAACTTGAATTTCCAGTTTGAGTGATTGTCTGACTGTGCAAGCTTCGAGAAGATAGCATTCAGGTCTCTATTTCACCTTTCAACTTGGCCATTTGACTGGGTAGATGCCATGGAAAACTTAACATGCTCTTTATTGTGGTCTTTTACGAAGTAGTTTTCTAGAGCGGTGATAGCCTCTTTGCTTCTGGGTGTTTTTGTAGGATATAGCTTTATGTTATATAAGTTCCTTTCTTTCTTTGTTATCATGCTTGAGTAAAAAATACACTTAAGGACGTTTCTTATGAATTTTTCTCACTTCTCACGCATTTTGGGAAACCAATAGTATTTTTTTATCTGATCAAGACACTTGTCAATTCCTTAGTGACCGTGCTTCTCGTAAATCAGTCTCATTACATTTTCCTCTAACTCTCTGGGCACATATAACTGTTTTTGTTCTTCCTACCCTATTCCTAACACTAATTCATCCTCTAGTAAGTAGTCTGTGAATTCTTTCTCTTCTAGCTTTTTCTTTAGTGACGTGATGTCCTTCACTCTTGATTGAGCTATTTTGTAGCGTGAGCGGACGAACGCACAAACACTTCATATCGCGCACAAGCGAGCACGCAACAAAAGTTATAAAAATGAGCGATAAGCACTTTGTTGACGGCCCAATAAATTTCAAGTTCAAGGGCATACAAGCATTCATCGACTCTTGATCGAATGATTACATAAACATTGCTTTCGACCGCTTGTCCGATCAGTGCGCGTGGTAAACAATTGATCCACGTTTACGCTTCGGTTGTCTAGACAAATGCGTTATTGCCGAATTGGCAAGAATGCTACTGCATACGTTCGGTTGATGAGCATTGCGTAGCTCAGCCGTACTTATGTTTGTGTTGTTTAATTTGAGACGCTGTTGCTATGCTTTCCCCGATTTCCGAATTTTAGCTGATATCGATTTTGTTTGTTTTAATTGAAATTGCAAATGTTATCAATATTGTAAGTTAGCTGTGTAAGCAATTTGTAAGTATAAAAGTAAGAAATATTCAAAAAAGTAAGACAATCATAAAAGAATGAAATTGAATGTGTATATGAAAAGAAAAATGCTTAGCTTGAATTGTTATAGCTTCTTAGATTTAAGTCACCTACCTTTGAATTGTGTAGAGTCTTATTTACTAACTTAACTTCGACCTGTTTAAGACATTACTTACTCCTTTTAATAGTAGACCCAATTAACTAAAAACCTACAATCTGGCATCTCCAGACTGAGTCAAACTGCATACTTTTGGCTTCTTATGCTCTTTTTCAATTACAAAAACCCAAACAATGTCAAGCTCAACGCACACAACGCTTCACGCACACATAGTGCAAAAGAATTTAATTAATGTTAAGTCAAATGTTTGAATTTTTGCAACCTCGTTGCGATTTAACCATACAATTTGGCGCGCGAGCAAAAGCTAATCGTGTTTCGAGTTGTTAAATTTGAAAATCGTATTCGCATTTATTGAGTTTCAAATCGAAAAAAGTCAAACGCGCATCGTAAAACTAAAATCGGATTGTAAAAGTCGCGTGGCCTAAATCACACTGTATGTGTGTACAAAAGCATTGACTGTTGTTGTACCCGTTGCCGGTATAGTCCGACCGGAAAATCAAACTCTTTCGAAAATTATTGTTGCTGTACCCATCGCCGGTATTTTTTCCAGGGGAATTCTCAACTCTTCCAATAATATTTGTGACTGTACCCATCGCCGGTTCTTTCTTCAAGGGAGTTCTAAAATCTTCGAAAATTATTTGTTACTGTACCCGTCACCGCTACATTTCAACTAGAAAATTCTTGATTCTTAGAAGAGTTGTTGTTGTTGTACCCGTCTCCAGTGAATTTCTACGCAAAAGTTTTGCACCATTAGAACACTGTGGTTGATGCTGGATGCATTACATAGTGGAAATTTCTAGCTCCACTAAATACTTCCTTGGAAAATCTAGATTTGGACTGAATCTTTAGGCACTAATCAAAAACAAAAAACATTTTTGGTTCAAGCTCAAGTTAATTTTGGGTAACATGGAAAAAACTGATTGAAATTCGCTTTGTTGTGGTCATGTCACACATATCGTGAGCTCACTGTGCTGATCAGACTAAGGAATGCAGCAACAAAAAACAATATTATAAGCAATATAACAATATAATTGGACGCAAGTATTTCGATTCATCAAGATCTAGGGTACAGAACACTTCATCGTTTAAGTGCGTATAACATTTGAATGAGCAGTGACTAAAAAAACTCCGTAAAGAAGAAAGCTAGTGCCCTTCTAACAATAAAGGTCAATTTTAATTAAAAAAAACAAAAATTGATTGCTTTTTCATGTTCTTCGTATCCCTCTTGCTGGCTCATTTTGACAAGTCTCATTCATACTAATAAATAAACACGGTTTTCAAAACAAAACAATTATTGTAAATAAAACAAATTTAAGGCTTTCATAAAATTTTTTTTGTTTTTTGAGAGGAAGCAAAAATCCTTACTCATTTTGCAGTTTGATTTAAATTCGCATACCTACAAGAAATTAAAAAAAATTCACTGGATGCTAATACAGCTCACGCCGCGGCTGTCGCAGCGGCTGTACCAGACGCCATAACAGTTTTAAAGCAACATCGAGTACAAGCAAAAGGTAGTCTTACTCGCATTAGAAATTCACTTAACAATTCAACTAATTGGAATACTATAGATTTAGAATGGAGGTTGGCTACTGTGTCATCATATGCACAGCAGATCATGGCAGATCAAACAGAAATTGAAAAAAATCAATCCGAGAGATGACAAACGGGCAGAGATTGAAGAACTAAATATGTATTAGCTTAAGAGCAAAAAATATGACACTTCTCGGGAGAAACAGACCTCGCGAAAGCAGTTTCACGGAAATCACCCTACATTCCGGACCTGCAAATGGGCTTCCTCATCTAAAAACTTCCTCGTTTTGATGACAAGTATGCAGAATACAAGAATTTCATCACATCTTTCAAAACTGTGGTGAATCTGCTTGCTTTACGGTTTAATAGAAAAGATTTGGCAGAAGAAACTGTGCATGCTTGATTTAACCTTGAGCTCGCTGGAATGGAATGGGACTTGTTTCACCACTATTCGAAATGTATTCGCCGATCCATTTACAAAAAAAATTACATGTATAATAATATTCCCGCTAACAGCCATTTCTACCGATCAAGCTTGACTTTATTATTTTTGCGTAACGTTTTGTTCTTATATGCTTTCCAGACGTACAACGAAATCTCGGGATTTCAGAACAAAATTGAAATCGCCTGGATTTCAAATGTCAAATTTGTTCTAAATTTTTCTGAAATCTCGAGATTTCGTTGTACGTCTGAAAAGCATATTACGTTTCCTTTGTTCTTTACAAACCCAAATTAGGCGGAATTGAACGTAAAGCATTCCTTAAGCTTATCGATAGTTAATAAATAAACACTTTATTGTCTAAGCTGGTACAGTTCGACCATCCTGACCACAATCGCCCCGGATGGCTCAGGGTCTATCGCAACAGTTGGCTCTGTAGTGTTGCCTTTGAGACCGGGGCTCCATTCACTTTCTAATCCGGCTGGAATCTAATACTCCATGGTAAGGTATCTGCATCACTTGGATATCATCGATGTCTTCTTTGAAATATCTATCGTTATCTAGTTTTTTTTATTATTTGATATGGGCCGCGGAATTTCGGGAAGAGTTTCTTGTTGGAGCCAGTAGAAGTATAGAAATTTTTTATGACCACAAAGTCTCCTACTTCAAACACCTTAGCTGGTATATGATGTTTGTTATAATAGTCTATATTATAATCTTGAGACTTCAGTATTGCTTCGGATACTTCCTGTCTTAGGTCTCCCGGCCCCTCCTCTTCTCTTTTAAACCCACCTACACCCAACGAAATTTTCCATTTCGTCGATAGCTTCACCTTGTTGTTCTATTCCGAATAGCAATTTACTTGGAGATAACCCTGTTGTTGAGTGGTTAGTGTTGTTTGGTCCGTATTTAACTTCGCGTAACTTGAATTTCCAGTTTGAGTGATTGTCTGACTGTGCAAGCTTCGAGAAGATAGCATTCAGGTCTCTATTTCACCTTTCAACTTGGCCATTTGACTGGGTAGATGCCATGGAAAACTTAACATGCTCTTTATTGTGGTCTTTTACGAAGTAGTTTTCTAGAGCGGTGATAGCCTCTTTGCTTCTGGGTGTTTTTGTAGGATATAGCTTTATGTTATATAAGTTCCTTTCTTTCTTTGTTATCATGCTTGAGTAAAAAATACACTTAAGGACGTTTCTTATGAATTTTTCTCACTTCTCACGCATTTTGGGAAACCAATAGTATTTTTTTATCTGATCAAGACACTTGTCAATTCCTTAGTGACCGTGCTTCTCGTAAATCAGTCTCATTACATTTTCCTCTAACTCTCTGGGCACATATAACTGTTTTTGTTCTTCCTACCCTATTCCTAACACTAATTCATCCTCTAGTAAGTAGTCTGTGAATTCTTTCTCTTCTAGCTTTTTCTTTAGTGACGTGATGTCCTTCACTCTTGATTGAGCTATTTTGTAGCGTGAGCGGACGAACGCACAAACACTTCATATCGCGCACAAGCGAGCACGCAACAAAAGTTATAAAAATGAGCGATAAGCACTTTGTTGAGGGCCCAATAAATTTCAAGTTCAAGGGCATACAAGCATTCATCGACTCTTGATTACATAAACATTGCTTTCGACCGCTTGTCCGATCAGTGTGTTGTGAGTCACTTCTACCGAAGTCACGTCACACTGCCGGCACTAAGAAGAAAATAGCAAAGTGTCATCAATAATGCGGAAACGAAGAAACGATAGCGATCGGGTGCAATGTGTCAACAAAGCTCGACGGTTGAAATATGAAGCTATCATATTCAAACAGTGGTCAGTGGGCCAAATGCAGAATTGGGTCACCAATTATTACTTAATAGCGCAGCAACATGGAAAGAGAACTGGGTCAGCGCGACAACAACAGCCAGCTGAAGAAATAGAACGATGCAGAGACGCAGAAGAGCACACTGGAAATGATCGACTCGAGGAAAGTGCATGCAAAGCACTTTCTGATTATAAAAGCTGATCATCGAGCAACGGAAAGGGACTTGCATTTTGGAATCGACAAGTACACTATCAGATCTCAACTTTGGCGCACCTACTTACGAGCCAGGACGACAAAGTGTGGATCTCCGTGTTAGCTAGGGATTAGGGCAGTAAGTAAGCTAGAATAGAAACTATTAAAAGGACATTATTAAATAAACATTTCTTATAACCAAATAAAGTCAGTGTTTTTATTTGGGAAAGTACGGAGTCCTTATTGGCGCTTTACGCGAGGTCCTTCCCCCCAGCACGCACAACATTATGGCGCAGCCGGTTTTCGACTAAGGATAGTTGGGAACGAATTACGATCCGTGAAGTTTTAACTTAAATTGCAAGTGCCAGGTCAACTTTGCAAAATAATAAAATAAAATATTGTTTGGCCACAGTGGGTTAAAATTGATATTTATTGGGCATATTTGAGTCATTCACTGAAACCTACTGAACAGTGGTGAAACCTAATTCAGTGGGGCCTGGGCGTGAGTGAAACTTCCGAAAGGCACTTTAGTGAAAAATGGCAAAAATATTCCGAATTGTATCGATTCATTTGTTTGAACCTTTTTGTACTGTACTGCTATAACCTGTCGAACAGTGGTGAAACCTAATTCGTCAGGATCCGGGTGTGAGTGAAACTTCCGAAGGACACCTTAGCGGCACAAAGCAGGAA
Organism: Chlorops oryzae; assembly: GCA_020466095.1. Classification (NCBI taxonomy): domain Eukaryota; kingdom Metazoa; phylum Arthropoda; class Insecta; order Diptera; family Chloropidae; genus Chlorops; species Chlorops oryzae. Next base: position 59,797,158 of record CM035807.1, on the reverse strand, counting down.
GGGGATAAAAGAAAAACTCTGAAAAAATTTTATAACAGAACAAGAATAACTGACTTTAAATAAAAAACAGCGGCAGAGGAAAGAATAATCATCAAGGGGCCGAAGAGAAGAAAGAACAATCGACAAAAACAGAATCGCAGTCAAAATGGTAAGTACACAAATAAACTACATACATATGTAATTTGCTATTTTGAGATTGTGCCCTTTACGACATCGATTTTTGCACGTAAAATTTTTTTTAACGGAGTTTTTTCCCGTCGATTAAATGGAAAAAGAGTTAGAAGCTTTAAAACAAAAACTAAAAGAGTCCGAAGAACACGCTAGCATTGCTCAAGCGGAAGGGTGGAGTTTAATACGAGAAATAAATCCAAATCGCGAGTTTTTGCTTTTGATCCAAAACGAACTAGCATTGGCCCATTGCACTCAATTGGAAGAAGCAATTTACTTAATCGAAAAGGCAAAGAATTCAGTAAGTTCAGCGAACGTCGTGACAAAGACGCGAATTAAAGATTTAGAAGAAACTGTTCAACACCTCACCTTGAATTGTCAGACATTGCGAAAAAGAATAGATCAAGAAACAATTCTCATTGAAGAGTCAGAGGAACAAAACCAGTCACTGCGAGAAGCTCTCAAAGAGGCAGTAGGAAACAGCAAATTATCAGACGCCATTGAACAAAATAAGGCAAAAGAAAAAGAAATCCAATACCTCAGAGTGGAAATAGGCAATCTTAAACGAGAATTACGAACAATTTGCGAAACGTCGCCAGTTCCAACAAGACGAGCAACAAGTAATTCGGCCCAACAAACTCATTTCGAGACAGAGAATCCAAGGTCAACACAGCAACAAGTACCGAAAATTAAAGTCACAATGGCAGCAAATATAAACGAAGCCATCAGAAGTGCGCATCTCCTTGTTCCATATTTTTCGGGAGCGAAAGGACCAGGACTTAGAGAGGAAGTACTCAAATTTATCGGAGGATGTGAAATTTTGAAAGCCACAATCGACGAAGAACATGTGCAAGGCGTAATAAGTACTATCAAGCAACGGCTAACAGGAGACGCATTCGAACGAATGAGCCCAAAGACTTTCCATAACTTAGATGAAATGTGTCATTTTGTGAAGAATACATATGCTTCAAGGAGAACTTTGGAAGATATAAGGCTGGATATAGATAATAGCTTTCAAAGAGAAGGAGAACGGGCTAGTCTTTTTGGAGCTCGAATGGAAACATATCTCAATGAAGCAGAAACAGTGATAAAAGAAAAATGGAATGGACCAGAGGCGAAATCTTCGTTATGGGAGTACCATGATTTGACGGCGAGACGATTTCTTACAGGTCTAAGAGACGAAAAAATAGCAAACAAATTAAATGGTACAAATATTAAGGAATTAATCGAGTCAGCGATAAAATTAGAGGAACTTCTAAGGATAAAAGCTCCAAACGCTACTTACACGTCTACAGTCAACACAAATGCATTAAATACGATACCTATGCAGACAGAACTATCATGCGCATTCTGCAAGGAAATGGGACATTTGTGGGACGTTTGCTATAGAAGAAGGAACACGCCATTATGCAGGCTTTGTGGTATTTATGGACATGAAGAAGGGCTAAACTGTCAGAAAAACACCAACATACCAAAAGCAGAAAGATACAAGCCACCGGAGACATTTATGGTCTGCACATATTGCTCACGGCGAGGACATACTGTCGAAAATTGTAGGAAAAAGCAAAGTAGCTTGTACTGCGAGCGTTGTCAGGTAAGAGGACACAGTACAAATAATTTTTGCTTTCAAGACAATGCACGTCAGACAGGAATGCAACAGGCACCACAACACACGACCAATACACAGCAAAATGCAGCGAGAAACGATAATGGCAACAACCGTAACAACAATCGTCCAGAGATTCAATGCTTTAATTGCCAAGGAGTGGGGCACATCTCTAGAAACTGTCCTCAGCAACAAAAGAATTCGGGAAACGCACGACGGCCCAGTCTTGGCCAACAGACTGGAACGCCCAATTAAGAAAAGAAAAGAGGCCATCCTCTGCCCCTGATATAAAACAAAAATCGAAAACGAATATAAGACGAAAAAACGGGGCAGATTCTACAAAGAATAAAAAGAATATCGAAGAACAAAGATGTACGGAGAAAAAAGAAATCGAAAATCAAATGGAATCAGAATTAAGAAAACTAATGGAGGTAGAGTTCGGCAACAATTTGGAGGAAAGTCGGAAAAAGGAATCAAAAAAGGCGAGGAAAAGAGTTTCGTTTGATAGCAATATACGGGTTCACGTTTATTCTGTGTGGAAAACGGAAAATATGGAGCCCTTTAAAATCAATCAACGCACTGAACAAAGAATTTTTACGGAGAGCTACTTTTGCGAATGGTTTTGGACACTAATTTCGTTGTTAATAAGATTATGGAAACAAGTATGCATAGTAAAATCAAAAGGAGGAGAAATGTTTATCAAAGAAGTTAATAAACTCATAATGTACACTTCATCGAATGCACCACAAGAGGATGCTTACATAGAAATACCCTGCGGACAGGCTATCAATGGGAAGGTCACCTTGTTGGTTGATTCAGGAGCTGATACGAGTTTGGTAAAGAGAGAGGCATTAAACAAAAATACACTTATAAACGATGATGAAAAGAAATTTTTAAGAGGAGCGTTCGGAGGCGATACGCGTACCATGGGATCAATAAATATTCAGCATGGACAAAATCCGGAACTACAATTTAAACTCCATGTGGTACCATACAATAGCACCCTGCCAGCAGATGGACTCCTTGGGCGAGACATGCTCTGGAATAGGACTATTATGGACACGATTAAGAAAAAACTGACCTTTAAGATGAAAGGCAGTCAGACATCAACGCTACCCCTAACATCATTGAGGCAAGGGCCACGGATTTGTATAGCAGCAACTGTCACAATCCCACCCCGAGCGGTCAGAATAATCCCAATTGACACTGGGCTACTGACAGACGAGTTAGTGGTACATAAGATGGAAATATTGCCAAAAGTGTATATAGGTGAGACACTAACGAAACCAAGAAATGGAATCGGATATATTTCAGTATTAAACGCCTCAGAAGAAAAAGCGAAATTAGAAAAAGGAAAGAGCTTAGAATTTTGCCTCTTCGGAAACTATCAAACACAAGAGTATTCTACGATAAACGTATGCGAAGGTAGTCAGCTGGATGAAAGATTAAATACTATAATGAACACTTTGCGTTTAGATGACACCCTGAATGAGGAAGAGAGACACTCCCTTCTTGCAATATGCAAGGACTATGCGGATGTGTTCCATATAAAAGGGGACGCACTTAGCCACACAAATGTGCTCAAGCACGAAATACAGACGGAAATCGGGAAAGCACCAGTAAACATCCGACAATATCGCCTTCCCGAGGCTCATAAAACAGAGATAAACAAACAAGTCAAAGAAATGTTGGAGCAAGGAATCATAGCACCGAGCAAATCTCCGTGGAACGCTCCAATCATTTTGGTACCGAAAAAGGCAGGTGCAGATGGTACAAAGAAATGGCGATTAGTAGTAGATTTTCGGCAATTGAATGAGCAGACAATAAAACAAGTATTTCCAATACTACGAATCGATGAAATCCTCGATCAGCTGGGCTGCAGCAGATATTTTACGACTTTGGATTTGGCAAGCGGATATCACCAATTACTTCTGGACGACTATGACAAGGAAAAAACTGCTTTTAGCACAGGAACGGGACACTATGAATTCATACGAATGCCATTCGGACTCACTGGAGCCCCAGCAACATTCCAGAGAATAATGAATAGTGTCTTGACTGGCCTACAAGGAGTCGACTGTTTTGTATATTTGGACGATATTGTCATCTACGGAAGAAATTTGACCGAACATGAAATGCGCTTGAGAAGAGTGTTGCAGGCATTAAGAGAAAATCAGCTTAAAATACAAACAGAGAAATGCCAATTTTTGCGAAGAGAAGTAGTTTATTTGGGGCATACGTGTTCAGAACAGGGCTTTCTGCCGGACCCAGGGAAAGTAGAATGCGTAAAAAATTTCCCAATTCCCAAGAATAAAAAGGGATTGCAAGCATTTTTGGGATTAGCAAACTACTATAGGAAATTTATTCCCAATGCCGCAGAATTACTACTTCCACTAACAGCTTTACTAAAAAAGGATGTTGAATTCGTTTGGACAAATGACTGCCAGAAGTCTGTGGAAGCCCTGAAAGAAGCAATAATAAACCCACCACTTTTGAAATATGCGGATTTTTCGAAACCATTCATACTAACGACGGATGCAAGCAACGATGCATTGGGGGCAGTCCTCTCGCAAGGTACTCCTGGAGAAGACCATCCCATTGCGTTCGCTAGTCGCGCGTTATCCGATACTGAAAAACGATATTCGACTATCGAAAAAGAATTTCTCGCAATTGTCTGGTCGACAAAGAATTTCAGATGTTATCTTTTAGGACGACCGTTCACCGTTTTTACAGATCATAAACCGCTAAAAGGTATTGCTAATTTGAAGGACCAAACATCACGACTGGCCCGATTCCGCCATAAACTGTCCGAATATGATTTTGAAATTTGCTACAAGTCCGGAAAAACAAATTTAAATGCAGATGCGCTAAGCCGACTACCATATACCGAAAACTGCATATCAGTCGTAACTAGAGCACAAAAGAAAGCAACCAAAGAGAACCAATCAGAGAGGGTCGTGATAGAAAATAATATAAAGCAAGAAATAAACGGAGGGCGATCAGAAGTTGAGGATATGGCAACCTTTTTAACGAAACCAGAAGATATCAAGGAGGTACTCAAAAAATTTCATGACGGACCCCTGGGTGGACACAAGGGGGCGATAAAAACATATTTACGAATTCGACGTCAGTACAAATGGAATGGGATGCAGAGAGATATAAGAGATTATGTAAAAACCTGTCAATCGTGTCAAAAGAATAAATGCTCCAAACTGGACAAAATGCCTATGATAATAACCGACATAGCACATGCACCCTTCGACAAGATATTCATGGATATGGTAGGACCATTGCCGGAAACAATAAGCGGAAACAAATACATTTTAACCTTCATTGACGATTTTTCAAAATTTTTTATTTGTACTGCCTTGCCTGACGCCGAAGCAGAAACAGTTGCTAAAGCATTCTTTAATGATGTCATAACGAAATTCCGAATTCCAAGGGTGCTAGTGTCTGACAACGGCACTAACTTTACGTCAAAATTATTTAAAGAAGTGTGTAAATTGTTGGGAATTAAGAAAATCGAAACAACCCCATATCATCCTCAAGCAAATGGAGCCCTTGAAAGGAGTCACCGCCCCCTAGCGGAGTTCCTAAGAACTTTCGCGAAAGAGGATGGAAGCAATTGGGATCAATGGCTTAATCATGCTATGCATGTTCACAACAATAGTGTACATTGCGCAACAAAACAAACGCCTTGTAAAACACTTTTCGGATTTGAATCGGATCTGCCAGTAAATTTAAAAAGAAAACCAGACCCTCTTTACAATACGGATGATTATTCAAAAATACTAAAATTCCAAATTCAACGAACACATGACATAGTCCGAAATAACCAAAAAATAGCAAAAGAAAAATCGAAAAAATATTACGATACGAAATCAAAAGTACGCGAATTTAAAGTAGGTGACAAAGTTTGGTTGAAGAATCAAAACAGAAAAAACAAACTTTCACCTCTTTGGGATGGGCCATATCCAATTACAGCAATTCCAACACCGGTGAATGTAAAATTGAGCATAAAAGGGAAGGAAAAGACATTTCATAATAACTTGATAAAGCTGAATCATGAAAGAAGCAAGAATAAAAGTTGTAAGCATTTTCTTTGAACAACTATCATTGTTCTAATTCAAACCCTTCGAAAGCCTGATAGATCACGCAAAGGCACATACAGATACACACACGCACGGTGGGCACATTACAAGAAATCCAAAAGTATTAAAATTTTTTTGAAGAAAGCTGCTTCGAACATTTTGCAAGCAAGTAAAAAATTTTTCAGACGCACAACCACTACACCAGTTTTCCAAGAGGTGTTATTCACAGGTGAGTACGTTAGTAAACACTTTAACATATATACTTATCAGCAGCGACGCAATACTCCAATATCCATGATGCTCAAACGATGTGGAGCCTAAAAACCTAAGAAGAATAATTCCATTAATTTTTTTGTCAAAAAGAGGCTGCATTGGATCAACTCACAGGAAGGGGGCAGGAGCCCCCTCTTCTTCCGTTATGTGCCGAGAAATGAATCCCAATAACGCCACAAAACGCTAAGCCAAGCTTCAGGTAAGAACATTGGAATGAATCCTACATAATTTGGCAGTATTAAAATTCTGGTAAAACGAACAAGTTCAAACTCACCGAGAAAAATTTCCCTGCTCACATCAACCGAACGACATAAACTAATTCAAGACTTGCGAAAGCGCATCAAGCCCAACAGAAATTTTTGCACATTAAGCAATTCCGAGATAAGCAAAGGCGACATGAAAACCAAAACAGGCAGAGAAGAAAAAGTATTTTTGTTTTGTTTTTTTTGTTTCCAATAACCAAGCTAAACCAAATTTTCAAACAAATGTGCACATACTTCTTGAGATAAACAATAAAATTTTTTTTTAAATCGAAAAGCATGTGCACATATTTACAGATCGAAAAAGTATTTGCATGAATGGTCAATACATGCATGCACATGCTTACAAATGACGACATAAGTATAGCTGAAGTTTTGAACTTATGTCGCGCAACCAAACAAAAGAAAAGACAGACAGAAATGCTTGCACCGTTTCTGAAATTGAGTCATCTTCCATTCACAAAAACTTTTCTGAAATTGAGTCATCTTCCATTCACAAAAAACTTTTAAAAATTACGTTCACAAAACGAATTATAAAATCGTTATTCTCACCAATTGCGACTCAAAATTAAAATAAAAAACAAAAAAAAAAAAAAAAAAAAAAAAAAAAAAAAAAATTTATAAAAAAATAGAAAGTAATTGCAATTGAATTGACAGTTGCACATACTTTCGATATAATTATAAGATAAAAGGTTTTATTCAAACCTTCCAAAAAGAGGGGAAGGGAGCTATTAAAATAAGAATTTTAAACTCAAAATTGCCAAATTGAAACTATGATTACAAATGAAAAATTATTTTTGAAACTTCTAATTATATAAAATTTGGAGAAGCGTTAATTCGAGTTAAGTACATAATATGAAAAAAAAATAAGATAAAAACAAAATATAACTAGAGTTAAGAGAAAACAAAATATATATAAATATAGTGAAATGCATAAAATGAAAAAATATAAATATATATATATATATATGTAGTAGCTCTATATTTCAAGTAAGAATCCTCAATTTAAATAATGGATTTAAATTAAATTCTGAATTAACAATGTTAACTAAAATATGCATATATTATCAAGGATGTAAAATTGGATAAGTAGAGAAATTATATAAGATTCACAACTAAAGCCTAGGAAAAGGAAAATTTTAGATAGTTTGTCAAACACTGAGATCTGCACGACTTCACCGTTACGTAGCAGCTCAAAATGGCCGAAAATCTTGGACTCACCGATGAGAACTTCACTGAAACACCAGCATTACGAAACGACGGTAATATATTTGCAACAAGTCCAGACGCACTAAAGATCACCTGAAGATTGATAACTGCATACAACAAATTCGAAAAATACAACAAAGTTTTAACAACTCTGGCGCAATCCCAAACATCGTTGGCATTACCATCATGACCTATGAAGCACTATGCGACCTATGATCACTGCTCTTCCAATTCAATTATCGAGGGCCAACCTATGCTGCCTGCTGATATTTTCCGCAGCAAACCCTTGCGAAGCATAACACAATTGACGAAATACGAACCCGTCACTATGCTCGTGACTTTTCAGAAAAGGGGAGGGATGTTGTGAGTCACTTCTACCGAAGTCACGTCACACTGCCGGCACTAAGAAGAAAATAGCAAAGTGTCATCAATAATGCGGAAACGAAGAAACGATAGCGATCGGGTGCAATGTGTCAACAAAGCTCGACGGTTGAAATATGAAGCTATCATATTCAAACAGTGGTCAGTGGGCCAAATGCAGAATTGGGTCACCAATTATTACTTAATAGCGCAGCAACATGGAAAGAGAACTGGGTCAGCGCGACAACAACAGCCAGCTGAAGAAATAGAACGATGCAGAGACGCAGAAGAGCACACTGGAAATGATCGACTCGAGGAAAGTGCATGCAAAGCACTTTCTGATTATAAAAGCTGATCATCGAGCAACGGAAAGGGACTTGCATTTTGGAATCGACAAGTACACTATCAGATCTCAACTTTGGCGCACCTACTTACGAGCCAGGACGACAAAGTGTGGATCTCCGTGTTAGCTAGGGATTAGGGCAGTAAGTAAGCTAGAATAGAAACTATTAAAAGGACATTATTAAATAAACATTTCTTATAACCAAATAAAGTCAGTGTTTTTATTTGGGAAAGTACGGAGTCCTTATTGGCGCTTTACGCGAGGTCCTTCCCCCAGCACGCACAACAAGTGCGCGTGGTAAACAATTGATCCACGTTTACGCTTCGGTTGTCTAGACAAATGCGTTATTGCCGAATTGGCAAGAATGCTACTGCATACGTTCGGTTGATGAGCATTGCGTAGCTCAGCCGTACTTATGTTTGTGTTGTTTAATTTGAGAAGCTGTTGCTATGCTTTCCCCGATTTCCGAATTTTAGCTGATATCGATTTTGTTTGTTTTAATTGAAATTGCAAATGTTATCAATATTGTAAGTTAGCTGTGTAAGCAATTTGTAAGTATAAAAGTAAGAAATATTCAATAAAGAAATCATTCTGATTCGAACACTCAAAGCCATGCCACGAACTCGTTTGGACTACATGGCGATCCTTGCCAGTCTAAAGAGTGAAACCTCTGGAATTTGAGAAAAAAGAGTGTGTTAAATAGGTCAAAGTTTTTATAAAGGACATATAAATGCCTTTAATAATCTCGATATTACTTTCGAGAATATCCATGACGCCAATTATCAAGGATAAGAAAAACCTTAAAGAGGCTCTGCAAGCTGACGTAACAGCAGGTCCTCGCCCAATTTCAATTCGGGAATACTAAGCCCGGCAACTGGCAAATATCAGCAAAGCATACCGTGCAAAGAAGCATGAGGAGCGACTAACCACAATTCCAGCAGTTAAAACAACCTAAACGAAGAGGAGGAGAGAAAAACGGGCTTCGACGGCTAAGAGCGCAACTAATACGCCAAGCAGAATCCACAACCAATGGAAACATAAAAAAGACCAACTGGAAGAGAGTAGCAGAAATTGAAGCGGCGCTACAACGCAAGAGTGCTTCACAGCACCTTTAATATTTAAGCGAGTTAAATTATTTAGCGTAGCAAGACGCGAATTTCGCGGCTACCTGAATAAAGCATTGTTTGAAAAAAAAGAAAAATAATAAAAATGTGCAAAATGTAAAATTTTTCTATAATTTTTTTTTCCATCGATTTTTCCACCACTATGGGTGGACAGCAATCAAAGATTAGCGATCCAAAGGCAAACGTTGTCAACGAAGTAGAGGTGACACAGCCTAGTTTAGGATCAATAGAGATTTTTCTTGTAATTCTAATCGTAATCGCATCCTTAGAACTTGCTCTTAAAATTTACTTAATGCACAATAGAAGCCTTAAAAATAAATATGTTAGCAGGGCAAATGACTTTGACAAGGCTTAGATATGGAAAGATGGTCACTTTATAGTACATATCTTGAAAGCGAAAAAGAAAATTTTAAAAGAATTTACAAATTATTGAGTAGAAACCGAAACTTTAAACAAGAAACGCTAATAAAACATCTTACAGAGCTCATAGAAACTACAAACAAAATTAGAGAGTCTCTCGGTGCTCAGTGTGATAAATTACGCAAGGAGTATAGAGAATTAGCTTTGAAAACGTATTGGGATCTGAGAGATAAAATATTGAGAATTTGGGTCAAGCATAACATATGTGAAACTATTTCACATTCTTTTACAGAAGCAATAGTGGTAGACCTAAATCAAATGAGCAGTGGCACAGAAGAGATAGAAACTGAAAGTGAAGCCGATCCTACAGGCATCAATCCAAATATTCCAATTCAAAAAATCAATACAGAACTTAGAATGTCTCAGCAGGAGTTTTTACGGTTAGCTGCCTCAGTGGTCAGTGACTTCGATGGTCGACCTCAAAACTTACAATCTTTTATTGACTCCTTAGAAATTGTGAAAGAAATTATGGGTCAACATGAACGTACAGCAGTCATTCTGGTTAAAAGTAAATTGAAAGGTGATTCCCGTAAGATCATATCAAACGAATCCACAATTAGTGAAATCATAGACAAGTTGAAATTAAAATGCAAAGGCGAATCAACAAAAGCACTGCAGTCACGAATAAAAAATATTAAACAGGAAAAGAAAACAGCAAACGATTTCAGCACTGAAATTATTGAACTCACAAAACAGTTAGAAAACTCATACATTTCCGACGGTGTACCGTCAAGTCTTGCATCCACATACTCAACTCAAGTAGCAGTTGATGCAATTAAGAGTAACGCTTCCAACGCGGAAGTTAAAATGGTCATGAAAAGTGGCCAGTTTGTATCCTTGGAATCAGCTATTTCCAAATTCATGGAGGCCAGCAATGACGCGGTTAACCAAGCGAGCAATATAATGTTTTATAGGAACCAACAACGACAAAGTTATAACCAAAACTATGGCTATAACTATAACAGGCGTGGTCATGGTGGCCACGGACGAGGAAAATTTCGTGGACGCGGAAACTTTCGCGGACGTGGACGAAATTATGGCTATAACAATAACAACAACTTTAACAGACAAAACCACCAGAACAGACAGAACACTTACACTCAGGGACAAAATAATAGAAATGTACGAACCCTGAACAGTGAACAGCAATCGGAAAACCAAACAGCTCCACCACAGAATTAAATAGTACAATAACAAAACATCTTTACTCCTTTAATTTACATCTTAATAGCTTCATTTCAACTAGGACACTAATTAGTGATACACTTAATACATTTTTAATCGATACAGGAGCAGATATATCAATATCTAAAATAAATCATACAAAAAATCAGGTACAAATAGACACTTCAAATATAACTTCAATAAACGGCGTAGGGCAAGGAACAGTAAGCACACTTGGAACTATTGAAACAGACCTTCTCTGCGAAGATTTATTAATTAAACATACATTTCATATTATTGACAGCGATTTCCCCATACCATGCACAGAAATCTTGGGGCTGGACTTCTTAAAAAAATACAATTGCATAATTGATTACCAAAAAACACAAGACTGGCTTATTTTGAGACCACATGATTATCATGAAGACATAGCTATTCCTATTCAAAATTCAACAAGCATTTATTCAATATCTGTCCCGGCTAGATCTGAAGTCATTCGTTTAATAAAAATTGAAAACAATTACCCCAACGTACTAATACCACAACAGCAAATTCAGGAAGGAATTTTTATTGCTAATACAATAACTAGCCAAAACCAGGCATTTATAAGAATTGCCAACACAACAGATGAAAATACAACAATTCAAAATTTAAAAATCAAGACTGAAAATCTAGATGACTATGAAATTGTTCAACCTACAATAAAAGTTCAAAATTCAGCCAAAATCTTAGAAAAGCTACGAAAAAATTTTCCACCATTTGCATCTAAACAGCTAGACGAATTATGTACAAAATACATTGACATTTTTGCTTTAGAGTCAGAACAGGTTTCAACAAATAACTTCTACAAACAGGAATTGCGTTTGAAGGATGAAGAACCAGTGTATATCAAAAACTACCGTATCCCTCACGCACACAAAGAAGAAATCACCCGACAAATAAATAAACTAATAAAAGATGATATCATTGAACCATCAATGTCGGAATACAATAGTCCAATCTTATTAGTACCTAAAAAGTCAATTCCAGGTAACGAATCGAAACGATATAGACTAGTGGTAGACTATAGGCAAATAAATAAAAAACTCACAGCCGACAAATTCCCTTTACCACGAATAGACGACATTTTAGATCAGTTGGGTAGAGCAAAGTATTTTTCCTGTTTGGATTTAACATCTGGATTCCACCAAATTGAATTGAAAGAAACATCAAGAAATCTTACATCCTTTTCAACCGACACTGGATCATACAGATTTAGACGATTGCCATATGGTCTCAAGATTGCTCCAAATTCATTCCAGCGAATGGTGACCCTTGCATTTTCCGGACTATCACCTGCACAGGCATTCCTTTACATGGATGATTTAGTGGTGCTAGGATGCTCAGAAAAACACATGCTTAGAAATCTGAATGACGTGTTTTCCACGTGTCGAAAATATAACTTAAAATTACATCCTGAAAAATGTCTTTTCTTTAAACCCCAAGTCACATATTTAGGCCACACATGTACAGACAAAGGCATCTTGCCTGATGAGAATAAATTCAATGTTGTAAAAAACTACCCAATCCCAACAAAGGCCGATGATGTCAAAAGATTCGTCGCTTTTTGCAACTACTATCGAAGATTTATACCTGATTTTGCCACATATTCAAGAATACTCACTAGACTTTGCAGAAAAAACATACCCTTCATTTGGTCCGAACAATGCCAAGAATCATTCCAGTATTTAAAAGACTCTTTAATTAGTCCCAAAATTCTACAATATCCAGACTTCAACAAACCTTTTTATATTACTACAGACGCTAGCGGCTTTGCCTGCGGAGCAGTGTCAAGCCAACAACATGAAGACAAGCAATTACCTGTCGCATACGCATCGCGCTCCTTCACAAAAGGAGAATGCAACAAAGCCACTATAGAAAAAGAACTTGCTGCCATTCATTGGGCAATAAAATATTTTAGACCCTACGTCTACGGAAAACAATTTATTGTCAAGACCGACCACCGACCATTAACTTACTTATTCTCAATGAAAAACCCATCTTCCAAACTAACCCGTATCAGACTGGATTTAGAGGAGTACGATGTTGTGGTGGAGTACATAGCAGGAAAAGAAAATTCCATTGCAGATGCACTTTCACGTATCGATATTGACGATCTTAAAAAATTAACAACTGAAACTACCTCTAACATTTTTATTACAACAAGATCTATGAACAAAAACGAAATCTATAACACTGAGAACAACAAATCAAGAAAACAGCCCAAAATTAAAATATATGAAGCGCTATATAAATCAGAAGTAAAACGACATGTCCAGCTCATCTTTCTTCCTCCAAAAGTAATATTAAAAAAAGGAAAAAGGATTTGTAGCGTAATTAAATGCGATGACCTGGTTGTTAACGGAAAAATTGACTTAGGAAAATTATTTTCTAGGCTAAATGAAGAAGCCGACAGTTTAGGCATCGATAAAATGCAAATATCATTAAACGATACAATGTTTGAATGTACTCATCTAGGTGATTTAAAAGAAAAGGGCAACAAAATTTTAAAGCAACTGATCATTGCATTAACACCAAAAGTCACTCAGGTTACTGATAAAGAAAGAATTAACAAAATACTTCACAAATTCCATGACGATCCCGTTCAAGGTGGCCACCCGGGCGTAAATCGCATGACAAATAAAATAAAACAAGAATACATATGGCAAAACATGACAAAAGATATTCGACAATACGTAAAGAAATGCATACAGTGTAATAAAAACAAAACAACAACGCATATAAAAGAACCGATGACAATCACTGAAACGCCGGTTTCGGCTTTCGACATCGTCTAAATCGACACTGTTGGACCGTTGCCGAGATCCGAGGCTGGAAATGAATATGCAATTACAATTGTGTGTAATTTGACGAAATACTTGATCGCGGTGCCAGTTCGCAGCAAACATGCTAAAGTAGTAGCTAAAGCTCTTGTCGACAGTGTGATACTTGTTTATGGTCTCATTAAAACTATAATGACAGATATGGGCACTGAATACAAATATAACGTATTTGAGGAACTGTGTAAGCTTTTGAAGATCGACCACCGAACATCGACACCCTACCATCATCAGACATTGGGATCGGTGAAACGCGTTCACAGAACTTTCAACGAGTACCTTAAATCTTACATTTCGGTGGATAAATCCGATTAAGACGAGTGGTTGAAATATTTTTCATATTGTTACAACACCACCCCCTCAACTGTTCATGGCTACTGCCCATTTGAACTAGTCTTTGGTAAAAAACCACCAAAATACGATTTTGTTGGGCAAAATAATGTTTCACCTGTTTATAATATTGAAGCATACGAAAAAGAAGTAAAGTTTAGACTTCAAATGGCACAGGAACGAGCAAGTAGAATGCTCCTAAAGAGCAAAATTGAACAGAAAAACTTATATGATAAAAATAAAAATAGTATTGAAATTAAAATAGGAGACTTAGTTTTAGTTAAGGATGAAACTAGGCATAAATTAGATAGTACTTACAAGGGCCCGTATGTAGTGGAAAAGATCAATCGTAGAAATAACTTTCATCTTAAGAATGATAACAAAAAATTAATTGTTCACAAAAACAGTTTAAAACTTTTAAATTAATATATTTTCATACACATAAAGAAAAAAAAAAAATATATATATAATATATATCTATATGTATAATACATATATTCATATTATATAGTATTATTAAGATACTGTAAAATTTAATCAATTCGCACTCACTAAAGCACTAAAATTTTTATTCATCGAAAAGAATGATCTATCCCGTATAAGATCATTCTTCCAAAAGAGGGAAGGTGTAGCGTGAGCGGACGAGCGCACAAACAATTCATATCGCGCACAAGCGAGCACGCAACAAAAGTTATAAAAATTAGCTATAAGCACTTTGTTGACGGCCCAATATTTTCAAGTTCAAGGGCATACAAGCATTCATCGACTCTTGATCGAATGATTACATAAACATTGCTTTCGACCGCTTGTCCGATCACTGCGCGTGGTAAACAATTGATCCACGGTTAAGCTTCGGTTGTTTAGACAAATGCGTTATTGCCGAATTGGCAAGAATGCTACTGCATACGTTCGGTTGATGAGCATTGCGTAGCTCAGCCGTGCTTATGCTTGTGTTGTTTAATTTGAGACGCTGTTGCTATGCTTTCCCCGATTTCCGAATTTAAGCTGATATCGATTTTGTTTGTTTTAATTGAAATTGCAAATGTTATCAATATTGTAAGTTAGCTGTGTAAGCAATTTGTAAGTATAAAAGTAAGAAATATTCAATAAGGAAATCAATCTGATTCGAACACTCAAATCCATACCACGAACTCGTTTGGACTACAATTTGTATCGTAGTTTTTATATCAGATTCCTTTGCTTCTACGGCAGCGCTCATTGCCACACGGTTTAGAGCGTCTACATGTTTCATGTTTTTTCCACTTCTATGTTTGACCTTGTATTCCTAGCATTCTAATCGCAAGTCCAACTTTGCAATCCCCGAGATTACATCTCCTTTTTTTATGTCAACGATAGTGCTTCGCAATCTGTGACTAGTGTAGACGAATTTCTGTCAATAAAGGTATGAAAACGTTTCAATGCGTACACAACGGCAAGCGTCTCGAGTTCGAAACTTGTAAGTTTTGAGTCTGTTTCTGACGTTTTCTTCAAAAAGTAGGCGACAGGGTGAAACTTTATGTTAGACAAGATCCAAAACCATAGGAATTTGCGTCGCAATGCAATCCTAAATTTTATTTCGGGTCATATACTGCTCGTACTGGATTTTTTAACAATTCTTCCTTCAACCATTCAAATTACTCTAGTTGTTCCTTATTCCATACGAATTTGGCGACTTGTTTTAAAAAATTTGTCAAAGGCTTTGATTTACACAACAACCCTGTAATGAGTCTCCTGAAATAAGAGACTAGCACATTGCAACGCTGTATCTGTTTAGTATTTTCGGGAACTGGGTAATCTTTAATTGCTTTCAAATTCGTATTGCTTGGTCTTTTTCCTTCTTCGCTGACTAAGTAGCTTAAATATTCTATCTCTTGAAAAGCGAACTTACATTTTTTTCATGTTAAGTTCTAATCCCGCTGACTTCAGAATTTTCAAGACTTCGATTGTTTAACTTATCTGTTCTTCGAAATTCGTTGTAGCAATGCAGATGTCGTCTAGGTATATTATTTTGTTCCTCTTGTTAACCATATCCTGGAATTTCATATGCACGTATCTTTGAAATACCTCAGGAGAATTTCCTAAAGCGAACGGTATTTGTAAGAATTCGAATAGCCCGAAAGGAGTCACGAATGAGATATATTTTATGGAATCTTCATGAATCTTAATATGATAAAACCCGCTCTTTAGGTCTAGTGTAGTAAAAAAATTTTTATTTCTGAACTACTCTATACAATCTTCGATTAATGGCAGCGGATAATTATCTCGGGCGGTAATTTTGTTAATTGCGCGGTAGTCAACACACATTCTTATTTCTGCTTTTTTTTACTAGTACAATTGCGGATGCGTATGGCGAATTACTCGGCCGGACAAATTCTTAAACTAATAGCTCATCAATTACCTTATGAACCTTTGTTTTATCAGCGTACGACAATCTGCGTGGTGAACAAAAACTTGGGAAATCGTTTATTAGTTTTATTTGCACTGAATAATCGTCAGGTTCTTTTGTGACTTCAGAAGCAGAATAATAGTTTTTTTTATAACTTAGGGCTGTTATTCCTTCAACACTGAGACGTTCATTGATATTTGGTTATCTTTTGTCTTTCGAGTCTATCGCGTTCGTTAACACTTTAAGGTCTATGAAATCGTTTGGTTTTTTATCTTCTTCGAACTCTAAGATTACTAGTTCTAACGCTTCAAAAAAATGTTTTTCACTTTCTACCGGCTCCGACACTAGCCGAACCGATTTTGAATATATTTGCGCAATTATTTACGTTCCTGGCATAAGTGGTTGTAATCCCTTCAACTTCCATTCTGGTCTTAAAATTTTTTAGACAAATTATGTGATTATATTATGTTACACTCAATATCTTCGGGCAGCAGTTATTACTTATATCATCTTCTTTTAAATTTATCATGTTTTTATTGAATTTTTTTTTTGTGCATGTCATAGGTAAACATTCAACTTCGCAAGAATATCTCTTCCTATTAATAATCCTATTAATCCTATTAATATCTCTTCCTATGAATAATTTATTTTTTTAACTTAACGTTTTTTTTTACTTCTACATAAGAATTTAAACTTGAGTTGCCCATTCCTTTGAATTGAGTTATTTCCTTAGGTTTTAGAGGTACCGGGACCAATGACTTAATTATGATACGGATTAGTTGCGCGAGGACTATTCGGCTTATTCTCCCTCATATTTACAGTTGCCACCGGCTGCTTTTTGTTTGGACAGTCTTTGTGGGAATGGCCAAAATGAAGCATCAAACTGCTGGGCGTTTTGGCTTCGTACATTGCGGCTGGTAATGTCCAAATAGTGAGCAGCTGTAGCATCTTATTGACACCAAGTCCACAGTATTAGGCTGCTCTTGTTTTCTAAATGGATTTTTTGTTCCACCGTTGTTGCGGCTCGTAGCGAGCTAGTGCCAACTTTAACTCACCCCATGTACGAGCCGAAAGTAGGATAGCGGTGTTTTGGCTGCGGTCATTCAATCCGTCGATGATGAATTCGACTAAATTGGATTCTGCAATGTTTGCACAAGCTGCTATGGATTGCATATCAATCACGAACCGCTTGATTGACTCGCCTTGCTTAAACTTCGTTTCCTTCAGAGCTTGTACGACTTTGTACACAGAGAACGTTTTTCCGAATTTTTACATAAGTTGACGTTTGATTTCGTCGAATGCGTGCTTTCGATCCTGGTGTACGCATTCTTTAGCTGTTAAAGGTCCATTAGCCATTTCTTGACGTCATCACTGTCGTCCCCGTTGAATTTGCATACCAACGCCTCGAATGCTTGGAAATCAAATTTTTGCTTGCGCGAACTTTGCATTTCTGATTGAAGCTGACATAAAAAGCGCTGTTTCTGCAGGAATTCGATTTGCTTATCGAGTTCTTCGGTTTGAACTCTCCATGCAGATTGGTTGGCGGCTTCGGCTTCAATAAGTTTCGTAGATGCGTCATTCGGCGACGCGTCTTTTAGGAGCTGTGAACCAAAAAGCTTCGGTTAGACATCGGCAAGTCTAATTTGCTGAACGTGTATAAATTTTTGCGGCGGAGCATCATACTCTTTTGTGGAAATGAATGGGCACTTGCATTGGCTGCGCTTCTGGCTCGGTTATGAAATTTTGTTGTTGGCCACTAACTCCTGGTGGATCAATGCTGTGCTGATTCACAGTTTCGTTGTGCACGTTTTTCTGTAGTGTGCACGACGCCTGCTTCGGCGGCGGACTTCAGCATGGCGGATGCAATTAAAGCATCAATTTTTGATTTTTCGGTGTTTTGCGATATATTTGGCATAAATTAAATCATATTTAGGGTTTGCGAGCGTTTTTAGTGGGAACTACTACTTCTGAGTTTAAATAATATTCCCGATGGCAGCTATTTCTGCCGATCAAGCTGGACTTCATTATTTTGGCGTCATGATTTTTTTAAATTTATTCGAGCTTGAGGTCAACTTTCATAAGCATTTTAATTCAAGCTTTTTATTTTATTTCCGTTATTTCGTCTTCATACAGAAGAATTTTTCAGGGCTAACAATGAAAAAATATATTGTTTAAAAATAAACAAAAACCAAAGACATATCTCAAATAAAAACACTCACATATTCTGTTTTCTTAAATGACTAACAAAAACAAAAAATTTTTTTTTAACTTATAAAACTAATACAACAATTAAAAAATGATAGGTCATTGCTGTTAAGTGTCGACTATGGCTTAGTAGGTTGAGAGCCCCCGGCGGTGGTGGCCACAGACCACCACGCTGGGAGCGCCTGAAAGTAATTCCATTACATTCCAGCAATCTGGCTATAACTTGATTCCACTAACATTCTTACCAAAGCCTGGGAGTTCAAAAATATTTTATTGCCAATTCCAAAGAGTTTTTGCCGAATTTTCATTCCCATAATTCTAAAACTGAAATGCAGTTGTGCCTTGTGCACATATAAAATTTCATTAAGAATCAAAATTTAGCAAACAAAAACAAATTGTCTTCAAAGATTGCAAACCTTATCTGCAAGACTTTATAAGGTTTTGATTTCAAACAACCGTAAAATTCGGACGCATGGAACGGCGAGGATGAATTCTGCCGACGTTGCATTCCCACGATCAGCACATAGGCTCGGTCGCGTTAGGAAATTGTAAAGGAAAATAAAACTCCTAACGCAGGAATTCGATTTTGGATTTTAAAGCCGTAAGGACGGTCGGTTCGCGGGTGTCTTAAAATTTCAAAAATTATATTCAAAAGAAAAAAATAGAAGAAATAAAAGTAAGCAAAATAAAAAATAATAGAAGTGTGAGTTATAAGAAATAAAAGTTGGAAAAAAAAAATAAAAGTGAGTCACAAGAGTTGTGAGCTATAAGAAATAAAAGTTAGAAACATAAAAAATTCAAAGTGAGTCAGAAAATTTGTGAGCGAAGCAGTCCTCATTAAAGGACTGACTTAAAAAAAATATTAATGTATATATTGATAATCAAATTGTGAGCAAAGCAGTCCTCATTAAAGGGCTGACTTTGACTAGACAAAAGGTGAGAATAGAATCAAAGAATTGTGAAGAAAGAAATCAATAAAAAGAAAAAAAAAACATAAATCCTCCAAAGAAAAAAAAGGACTCGTGTGTTTTTATTGGAAGAATTAAAAATAAAATATAGGCAGAGAAAAAAAAAATAACGTCACGCCTTTCTTTTCAACCGAAAAGAAAAGCAGGGTAACGTTACATTTCCTATCGACGTCATCTTTTTAACTATTTATTGTGCTGGTTCTCTTTCTTCTGTTAAACAGGTGTCTGTAACTGTGTGCTATATTTTCGGTGTCTGTTTTGTTATTAATGCGCCTGTCTATTGGTATGTTGTTGATATGTAGCATTTCTGGCGCAAGTCTCTTATTGTCTTTTTCCTCTCTTTGTAAAATTCGCACACTGTTAACATTGGGAAAATGATTATGATCCTTACAGTGGGCCAAGTGCTGTTTTTGGTGCATTATTTTCCTTTTTCGTTGTTTTGTCTGTTTTGTTGTCCTGATATTCTTGTTTTTAATTTATTTTTCGTTGTGCCAACATATATTTTGTCGCAATTTTCGCCTGGTTTTCCTTCACATTTAATTTCGTATATTACATTGTCCTTGTCCACTTTGTCTTTTCTGCTTTAAGTTTTAGAGTAAAATATTTTGGATGTGCTTACCATTCTAAATGCCAATTTTGCTTTTTGATCGTCAAACAATTTTAACGATTTGTTGCTACGTTTCCTTTTTTCTAGTCCTGCTTTCTTTCCATCGATATTTCCTATCTATATTCATTATTTCGTCGTTTTACAAACCCAATTTAGTCGGTTTTTACACGTAAAGGAAGTACGCATTGGACCATTTTGTTTTTTTCAATTGCATACAGATCGAATTCAAGTGAGGTTACTACTGTCAATAATCAAATAAATTAAAAAAAAAATTTTTGATTGCTCTTACCAAAATCATGCAAATCATCTCTTAAAAATATATTATCAGAATGTTTCTGGGATGCGCATAAAATCTTATTTATTTGTTTATAATTCTAGGCATTCGGAATATGATATATTTGTTATTACTGAAACATGGCTAAACTATGATTTTTTTGATGAGGAGTTCTTTAATCCTCAATTCTTTAAAGTTTATCGTATAGATCGTGATTATTTGGAATCTGGCTTTAGTCGTGGTGGTGGTGTCCTTATTGCTGTAAGACACTTTCTCGAGGCAAGACAAATATATATAAATAATAATGACTCATTATAAGATCAAATATGCGAAGCTATCCGTGGGAGTGCGGACTCGCTGGCTGTAGTGTTATCCTATATTCCTCGTAATAGTTCAGTTGATATCCATAATGCTCATTTGCGAAATATTCTTTATGTATTAGATGGACAAAATGATAAAGATCACCTTTGTGTTTTAGGTGACCTTAATTTAAAAAACCTCAATTGGAAATATGACTTTGACAACCATTGTTTGAGCGCATCGCACATTTATAATGCAGCCGATTCATTTTTTACACTAGTTTACAGAATATAAAACTTTCGCGAGAGCAGAGACGAAATGGTGGTTTAAAGACTAAATTGGGGTCGCTGATCGCGGAAATGGCATCCGTGCATTTCATTATTTTTAAGCTCTAAATTTATCCAATGTTCCTTCAAAAGCGTTAACACCTTTAAGAAAAAGAACTCGCTTTTTATTTTTTTTAAGCTTAAAATTTATCCAATGTTCCTTCAAAAGCGTTAACACATTTAAGAAAGACAGCTCGCCTTTTTTTTATTTTTAAGCTTAAAATTTATCCAATGTTCCTTCAAAAGCGTTAACACCTTTAAGAAGGAAAACTCGCCTTTTCATATTTTAACCATTTACATATATATATAAAATGTTGTGAGCATGCGAAAATACAACAGTTTCGAGGGCTTACTGTATGCATTCAGCTCAGCAACGAATACGGGTCAACGCAAAACGCACCCGTAAGCAGACATGGGGAAGAACTGGGTCAAGACGACACGCGCGGAAATGAAAAAGAAGCGAGAATGCAGAGTGCAACTGGAATGCACAAGAAGGTCGCTGAGGCGGCAAAAGAAGAGACTGCTGCAGAGTTCGCAACGGCGAACGTAGTTTGTAAGTTATAAGTAAGTGTGAAATTTATAGAACAAGGCAGTCGTTGTGACGTTTGTTAACTTCGCAGTTAACTATAAAGTAAAATTAAAAGCTAAGATAAATATTGAAATAAAAAAAATTAATAAGAATATAAATAAATTAAAAAGAAATATCCTTATTTTTATGTTGATCGAAAGTTTTAACGGTAGGAGGAAAACGTTACGTTACGTGAATGGCGCAGCCGGTAGGATCTAGAAGTGCGGTTTCTAGATAAAAAAAAAAATAACTAAAGTCCTCCTAAAAAAATAAAATTAAGGTAACGGTAAATTATAATATATAAATAAAAGAAAGAAACCGAAAATTAGTGCAGTGACACAAAGTGAGAGAAAAAAGCTACATTTTTAATTATATATATATAATATATATAAATAAAAAGAAAGAAACTGAAAATTAGTGCAGTGACACAAAGTAAAAAAAGGCTAATTTTTAATTAAATTGAATAAAAAAAAAAAAAAAAAGGAAAAGATAGCTTAAAAAAAATATTAAAATAAACAAGTGACGGATTGCGGATTGCGCTGTGTTTTTTTATTCAATTAAAATATTTCATTAAAAAGAAGCGCTGGTCTCTTACGAAAAGTTCGAACAATAAAGTCGCAAGCAATTTCGAAGGCGATCAAACATTCAACAAAACGTTCTCCCGGAACAAAACGAAGAAACCGGATCGAGTATGGAGACCCTGAGAAAAATGGTGAGTGGTAACTAGCAATTATATAATATTGTTAATAATTTTTTAAATAAAATATATTTTGGAATCGAGGGAGGATCAACACTAGTGGTGTTAGGGTGTTAGTTTTCCACTGTTACGCGCCGTGCTGGCAATGAGCATTCTGTTGGCTAGTGTTGAGACACTTCGAACGGGCTCTGGGACATGTGTTTAATACACCAAAGAGCGGTGAGCATTGCAGGCACGGGACAAAAGTTGAAAACTTTACGAAAAAAAAAATTTTTGATGAGTGTTGAATCCTTGGGCGAAGATCAGGCTTGTGCGGGTAGACGGCTGAAGGCGCCGTAGTATTTTAGTCGAATAGTGACAGCTGGTGGATCGTTTGCTAGAGCAACGACAGCAGTTGACGAAGAGTAGAAAGGACTGGTGGATTACAACGCACCCAATAGCAAGTGTCAACCAGTTTCCTAACTATAGTGTATGTCGAGGGATTGAGATTGCGTTTTTGGAGGAAAAGCAAAAGACCTGATCTGTTCAGATATGCAACTTAATCGTTTTATCATTAATAGTGCAATTGAAATTTTACACATTTGTTTCCTTTTGTCTTTTCCTTAAAAAAAAAAAAAAATTATAATAATCATGAATAAAAAAATAAAGATAATATTAAAAATATAAACCCTTCAAAAGGAAGGATATCCCTGAAAGATCAAAATGGTGTAAATATTTAAATTTTTCTTCTCTTCTCTCATCTTGCAAAAATAATAAAAGAGGGTAAATTATTAAATAATTTTCGTTTCCGTTTCTATACGCGAAATCGGCATCATTTGTGAAATTAAACGCGAAAATCCATTTAACCATAATACCAATTATTCGTTCTTAGAACATGCGATCAAAATTACGCGAGAAAAATATATATAAACGTCCGTGATATTAGTGTTTTTCCTCCCTATAAAGCGCTGGACCAGAAGGCGCAGGCTGTCTTTGCAACTATTCAACTTTTTCGCTGCACTACTAGTGTAACAAAATGCCATTGTTAGACGGGGTGTGAAGGCGAGTGAGTAAGCAAAGGCAGATACGCATTCGGTAAGCAATACATTTCGTTCTTAGAACATAGAATAGAGAACATAGATTATTGGACCTTTCACTGGCTCAAGCCCGCACTTGCACAAACATTGTGAACATTTTTCATTTCTTCGCTGCCATACTCGTGAGAAAACATTAGTAAAGGGGGCGTGAAATGAAAGAAGCAAAGCAATGTACGAATGCATGCCCGGCGCGCAGTGAAAGCCGACCAAAACCACAAATAAAGCATGTTCGAATTTTTTGATTTTTTTTTTCCAATCCGACTAAAGTGTTGTATCTAGATATGAAAAAATTTTGTTGTTAGAATCGATTTGTTAATAATTTGGCTTGTTCCGTTATTGAAACTGAATTTCATCAACAGCGGCATACTGCATACATTAATTTTTTTTATATTTTTTTTAAGTATAAAAAAAGGGGGGACGATTAATTTGTTTTTGTTTTAGTTACCGTGATTGCGAACGATTGTAACAAGAGGGAGAGAAAGAAGGATTTGTGACAAACAAAGGTCTCAATTCTTTGAACTAATGGGTACAACAGATTTTTTTTGATGGAGGAAAGTAAGACCTACGTATAATCATTAATTAGAGAAACGAAAAAATTTGCAGAGGACGTAGGAAAGTTAAAGGAACTATTGTGGGACTTAACAGTGCAAAAGGACAATATCAAGGAATTTTTAGAACTGACTTAAAGTAGGCTTAGGGACAGCCAGATACGTGGACAGTCAGTATTCAAGGAGTTCGAGGTTCTTTTTGAGGTATTAGCAGAATTGAGTGAATACCAGGACCGTATACATTCCAAAGCGGAATTAGAAAAATTGAAAAAACTAAACGACAGCTTGAAAGCACATGAGAATAGGTTAAGGGATGCGTTGCGGAAATCAGATGACTGTTTAGTCGAATTGGAAGAGGAAAACGAACAATTAAGACCAGCTCTGAGGAAGAGGTTTTCAGAAGAACAGTTACAGCTTCTAGTGGACAGCCAAAACGCAGTAAAAGGTTACAAGGAGGAAGTAAGCGTTTTAAGGGATCAGTTACGTGCGAGCAGGAAGTAAATAGATAGGATTACAAATTTTAAAGCAACGAGCGGTGGTCTCAGAGAAGTAGAAGTGCAAGCCACACCTAGTGAAGATAGCGAAAGTATTAGAGAGAATAAGAGGAGTCTCGCACCCGGTAGTTCAGTTACAGTGCGACCCAGGACTACACTAGAAAATAAATAAGAAGAAGCCATGGCACACCACTCATCACAACTAGTAGGAAAGGGGAGCGGGGGAGATAGGTCACCAATGCTTCCGCCGCCACCACCACCGCCATTAAACGCACCAGGCATAAATAAGAGTGCGGGGGGCCTACAATCAAACATATCCGGTATAAATAAGAGTGAGGGAACAGTTAGAAGGGATATTTTCGGGTAGGAGAGAAGTAGAGAAAGCAGAGCATGCCAGAGAAGCAAGGGATCAGGTTCCAAGGATGATCAGTATATTATCACCAATCGGCAATCAATCACAAAGAAGGGATGGCATGACGGGAGCTGCCATAATGAAGCTAGTATAAACGTTCGTGCCACTATTTTCAGGGACACCCAGCCCGGAATTACGGTCAGATGTGTCAAAGTTCATTAGCGGATGCCAGTTCTTCGGGAACGAATTACGCAGGGAGGATACCGAGAGAGCGGTACAGTATATAATAAAGCAAAGACTACTAGGAGGGGCATACCAACGGCTGGGTGATAAACAATTTAGAAATATAGACGAATTATGCGAGTTAGTTAAGGATATTTATCTTCGAAGAAGAGATATAGAGGACATCCAGGAAGAGATGATGAATATGAAGCAGGGTATGAGAGAATCCGTGATTTTGTTTGGGATGAGAATTGAGAGTTTACTAGATGAGGCGGAAATAGTAGTCCGAGATGGGGGACATGGGGATGATGAAGTTCTTAAGGAAATTGGTAGTTAAGGCATTCGTGAAAGGAATGAGGGACCAATCTCTCCGGCACGTTTTCATTGGCCATGAAGAGGACTCAATAGGTCAGTTAGTGGGCTTGGTACAAAGGTCAACGATTCTTTTAGGAGAAAACGGGCCTAACACGAACTATACAGCTAGCAATAACTATACAGCTAACACGAACTATACAACGCAGAAATAAGAGACTTTGGGAGAAAGAGGACCCTACGTCGTAGAAGGATAAAGCAGGAGGATGGGGTCCATTCCGAAAGGAGATCTAATTGTAAATAACCCGGAACGTCCTTCAATTCCGTGTATACTGCGAGGTACGGCTAAACACACCGTACTGCCGACAATAGTACTATGAAGAAAGTAGAATTTTTATATTAAATTTATTTATATTTGATTTAACTCCATATTTCAGTTATTGGCGCCTTTGAAAGTATTACTATTCGAAAAGTCTGGCAAAACTTTTAAGTCATACCTTTTTAAACTGTCACACAACAGCTGTTGCCGACAGTTTGACGGGAATATTAATTTATCCTCGCGTTGCAAAAAAAGTAAGTATATGTTGTTATATATAAAGCATTATTGATTCCTAAAATACATTGTTGACTTGTTGCACCCCCGATACAAAAGGTGTAAAAGTTTACTTTTTTCACAGAAAAAAAGAGCTAACATTCTGAAACTTTGTGAAAGTAAGAAGAAACAAAAACTTAACATAAATTAATCGTTTTAAAAAGTAAAGTGATTGCCAGGTTAAAATAAACGACAAATTAAATTGGTTGCACCCGCGATTTTGATTTCAGATAGCGGGTGGAACTTTTTGTCACTTAACCTTTTTGTGCGATTTACTACATATTTTGTTATTTTGATATGCCTTGACTCATTATATATGCTGAAAGCCATCGGCAACAGTGTCCTAGAATTTTACGATTTAGCTCGCAGTCACTCTAAGAGCATCTTCTTTAAATATGTGGTAAAAATAAAAATTAATGAAAAGATATCCATGTTGGATGAGCAATGGGAGGGCGGAAACAAATTCCAAGCGAATGCTGAATATCAAAACATTTCTTCCAATTTTAAAAGACTCGGAGCATTTCTGTGCGGCGCACCTCACGGTCTCATTTTAAATGCAAATTGGTTATGAAGTCGCCAAAAAGCCCCACTAATACAGAAAGTGTTGGGAGTGATGACGACTTGGAGCCTCTTTCAAATCTCAAAATACCAAAAGAAACTCTGCATTCTGATATATGTGTACCTTCAGTTTCGGATCAGAGCAAATCTTTATTACCCCTTAAAAAGAGATGGAGCGTTTTCGATTTTAACAGCGATTCAGATACTGAATTTATAAATGACGAAACTCCATCAACGTCTTTTCAAGCTTCAGAATAATGACGATGAGCATGTCCTGAAACTCCTCCTGTCGAAATTTCTGACTTTTAAAGATATTTTTGCGATGGTTTGTTTGCCCTCGTACAATTGCTCTGCAAAACAGGCAAAAAAAAAATATTGGTTGCACCTGCGATAATTTGGTGTTGCACCCGCGATTCATATAAAAATAAAAACTCTTTATTTATTTTTCTCTAGTTAACACTTTTCATTTCCTGTAAATTGTTATATATTAGGTGTAGTAAAAAGAAATCTATTTTTGCATTAAATTGAGGGCTTTATTTAAGATAGTTAGAATGATCCGATTTAGGTCAAATATGCGCCGTTTTGTTCGATAACTTGTTGCCATTTTAAAGGTAATTTCATTATGCCTCTCTCATAGAAGCCCTCGTTCCTATTAGCAAAAAATTGAGACAGTCGAATTTCAGAAGCCTCTCTTGAAGCGAATGTTTCACCAGCAAAATTGTTCGCCATGGACAGGAACAGATGGTAATCACTTGGTGCCAGGTCCGGACTATAAGGTGGATGCAGAAGAACCTCCCAACCAACCTCCCGGAGCTTCTGGCGAGTCACTATCGATGTGTGTGGCCTGGCGTTGTCCTGATGGAACACAATTCCTCTCCTATTGGCCAAAGCTGGCCGTTTATGGGCGATTGCTTCCTTCAGACGGTCCAATTGTTGACAGTAGAGTTCCGAGTTAAGAGTTTTGCCGTATGGGAGCAGCTCATAGTAGATAATTCCCTGCCAATCCCACCAAACACACAGCAAAACCTTCTTGGCCGTCAATCCTGGCTTGGCCACCGTTTCCGCCGGTTCACCGTGTTTCGACCTCGACCGTTTTCGCTTGACGTTGTCGTAAGTGACCCACTTTTCATCACCAGTCACCAACCGCTTCAGAAATGGGTCGATTTTGTTGCGGTTCAGCAGCGATTCGCAGATGGAAATTCGGTCTATGAGGTTTTTTTGCGTTAACTCGTGTGGCACCCATACATCGAGCTTCTTTGTGTATCCAGCCTTATTCAAATGGTTCCAAACGGTTTTTTGTGGAATCTTCAGCTCTTTTGCAATCGAAACAGGGCTAACATGACGGTCGGACTCGATAATTTCCATGATTTTATCGACATTTTCGACAATTGGCCTTCCAGTGCGTGGTGCATCCTTGACATCGAAGTTACCGGAACGGAATCGACGAAACCAAAATTGCGCATGATTGGCTGTTACAGTATCAGGTCCATAAACGCTATTCACATTTTCAGCCGCCTGGCTTGCGTTTTCTCCCTTATCGAAGAAAAACTGTAAAATGTAGCGAATTTTCTCTTTGCTGATGTCAATCTTTGACAAGCTCTCAAACAAAACTGAATCAATCAATCAAAAAAGTGTCAAAAAAGCCTTTTTAGTAGGAACTGTCATCTTTCTAATGCCCCCTAGCGGAACACGATCGGACTTATACAACGCGAGATGCAGATAAATAACGCCATCTATTGGAAAAATAATGGATTTCTTTTTACTATACCTAATATAAAGACTGTCCCAGAAATAACTGTCCTTTTTTTATTGCAAAAAAACCAATGATGTTTTTTTAAAAATTCTTTCAGTTTATTATTAAGTGAACATTACAAAATAAATAAAAACTTTATTTACACTGAAAAAAATACAGTTAAAAATATTATCCACTTTTTTATTAAGGTCCTCCATTAGGTTTTTACCGACCTTTCGTTCACCTTAGTGTATGCCCGACGCCATTTATGTCGAAATATTTCGATGTTCTTCGCCAAAATAGTACTGAACCTTGGTGTTGACGTACAAAAGGCAGCAAACGCCGGTCCAGACACTCTCTGATGTAAATTTCGGTGTTGATTGTGCGATCCGTCACAAATTCCTTACTTCGAAGGCAACATTTGCAAATGGCCTGCCACACCATGTATTTCTTTGGAAATTTGGTATGTTTTTCGGTGGTTAATTTAGAGGATGCTCCACTCCTTCTAACTGCAGTGTAATATCCGTGTCCAGGTAACTGCTTGAAATTCGCTTTGCAATACGTTTCATCGTCCATGATCACGCAATCAAATTTGGGCAGGTAATCGCGATACAGTTTTCGAGCACTCCTCTTGGCTTCGTCGTCCTTTTCTTCTGACCTATCAGGTACTTTTTGTACTTTATAGCTCCTTAGGTTGTAAAATTTTTTAATCCGTTGAACACTTGACTTCGATGTTCCCGCTTTTGCTGCCATATCACGAACCGAAGTGCCTGGATTTAAAGTAAACAGCCGCTTAACGTTCTGAGCCACCGCTTGGTTCCCTGGACCACTTTTTCTCCCTGATCCTGGTGTTTTTGATAAAGGGGTAAGCTTTCTGTATCGTTTTATGGTCCTACCGACAGTTTTTTCGCACACGCCAACTTCCTTAGCGATCTTTTTGCACGTGGTGTTTGGATTTTCCAGGTGTTTGTAAATAATTGCTTTCCGGTTTTCTTCTTGTTGAGACGACATCTTTACAGTAGCTCTTTTATGTTACGAATGGGTATTTTTTTTAATCTGCAATATTTATGCTTTATTTAGGTACCAAATATGTTGCTATAGCATTAACACTTTTTTATAAATAGCCTAAAAACAAAAGGACAGTTATTTCTGGGACAGTCCTTAGTAAAAAAAAACATTTACATCAAGTCTGCGGTTGCTGCTGCTGTTGTGGAAGAGCCCATTTGGAAATTGGAAAAAATTCTGCCGGTGTGTCTGGAGTTTGTGCTGTTGCTGCTGCTGAAGTGGGGGAACCCCTTAGAAAAAATAAATTAAAAACCCTTAAGACTTTCTGGTAGTATTCCCGTCATGACCAGTGTTAAAGTATTTTCCGATGCATTCCCACTTGAAAACATTGCCTAAATACTTTTATGAGAATAAATAGAAGGACACAAATACATTTTTTTAATCTCTTCTTATGTTGTAAGCCTTATTATCTATTCACAATTTTTTACTTTAATACTAATAACTCCTAGGAAATACTTGATTGACCTTCCGTAATTACTACATTTTGAAACACTCAGATCCTCGCCCTTATCGCCGTTGCCACTGGTGAGGACGTTCGCTTAGAGTTGAGACCTCACAAACTGTTCAACACAAAATACTCCTTTTCGCTTCTCGGTGATCACCTTTTATTGGAAGAAAGCGTTGACTCCGTAGATTTCTTCTAGAACTTTTGATTAAAGTCGATTCAAATGTGCTGATCGTTGGTCTTCTGTTGTTGTTGTGGCTTTCCGCTTTATTCAGCATTTTCTCAATAACTCCGGAACAGGTGTCTCACTTCTTGTTCGTGTTGTCTTTCCTAGTCTTTGTAAATTCGCTTACTAAGTGTTATTGATTTGTTGTTGTTGTTGCGTCATTGGCCAAAATTGATCGCCATTCATTTATATTTTTTGCAGATGGTCTTGGATAAACTGCTTGCTTTTATGGTGACCATATGGAATTATGCTGGATGCTCGTGAGTAGAGTATTGACTCACAAACCCAGGTAGAGTACCCAAAATTTTAATATGAGTTGGAAAAAAACCCTCAGGTCATATATAATATATATATCAGGGATCGGCAAAAAAAAAATTTTTAATTTTTGATTTTTTGATTATTATCCACTCCACACTTCAAAATTCTTGATTCTGAAATAATAAAAAAATAAAAATTGCTAATATAAAATTCCCAAAAAATGAACAATCCGTATTTTAGATTCTAAAAATTTGAATTGATTCTATGAAAATATTTACAAAATTTAAAATGTGATTTTTTGAAAAATCCGACATTTATATGTTAAAAATATAGATTGCTGGATATTTATTTATCACATTTTAAGAATTATGAATAACTAGATACTTATAATTAGAATAATAAGATTGCAGATTTTTTGAATAATCAGTAATCAAAATGGCAAGATTGCGGATTTTTTCTGTAATAGTTGATATAGGACATAGAAAAATGTGTAAAAATTACCAGAGACACCAGAAGACTCTATTATGTTATGTTCGTGCATCTTTTGATCTATCCGATTGTCTGCTTTAAAACCAGAATATTTCATAATGCACTGAAAAATAAACCTACTTAAAGATCTATAGCTCAGTAAAGCGGTACCTCTTAGACAAGTGCAAAAAGGAAAACTGCAAAAAATTTTCTAACATTTTTTATTAATACAACCAACAAAGATTGCCAATTTTTTTTTTACAATACCGGCTTGCTTGAGATGATGAGAATAGTGAGTTTTTCATTTACCCATTAGTTTTAGCGGATGAGTTGCATTTTCTCAAAACGCGTATTTCAAAGTTTTCATCAAGCAATCGGTTGAATTTTGGCAAATTGCACATAGTAGCAAAACTGAATAACCGTTCTACTGCTGCCCAAGATGAAAGTGGCGTATTGAACTTGAAAAAAGTCGCTTTTATAGATGGATATGCGTTTAAAAGCTCAAAATCACTTCTTTTGTCTTTTGATATTAATTCGCAAATTACGTTGAAATTTGCGTTGCGAGTTACTGAATCAATAAGAAACGATATTAAATTGAAGTGGAAAATCTACGCCCAGCTAGCGCAGGCATTCTTAACATGTTTCTATCGTATCTGAAGTTCTTTCTTTTTTTTTCTTAGATGGTCTGCAATGCTCTTAGTATATGCAAATATAAGAATATCTATAAATTTCTTCATAAAAAAAAAAAAATAAATAAACTACTTCGATCCGGCAGGGTTCGAACCCAAGCCCTTCAGATTGCTAGCCTTGCACGCTTACCACTAAGCCACGTCAAGTTCTAGGAGAGAGGAAGAAAATATCTCATTTAAGTTCAAACGAAAATATGCACAATAATTCTCATTCCTAAAAACCAAAATTTTGTTTGACTTTAATTTTATAAATGAAAAAAATCCACAGTTTTTAGTTTGGCAAACATGGTGTCACGGGTGAGCACATGACAAGAAATCGGGAATTCCCAGGTTCAAACCCCACCCCGGTCACTACAGTCCACTAAAATAACGAATACAGAAAAAGTCCAAATCTTATTTCCCGAATATTGAGAGACCGATAAATATTGAAAATAATTAGGACAAAAAATAACGGAAACTCAGTTATATAAATATACATATATACATATACATACAATAGACTGTTTCTTGTTTTGAATATTTTGATCGATTTTAAACCGCCGGACGGAAAATATTTCTATTTGGCACAAAACTGACTGGTTTCAAATTTGGCGCCGATCGGAGCTGATTTGGTGGGCGCGCTAGGGCTCTATAATATAAAAAAAACTTTGTATGGGATTTAGTGTGGCCATCTACGGATTTTGATTAATTTTTTCAATTTGGATTCTGCGGGAAACGGCCTAGAAATTTTACTTTGTAGAGAATGGATTGACCTTTCTGTTAAGTTATAAAACAACAAACTCGGTTTATATAATATTAGGCTGACCTGGGACGTCTTAAATTAAAAATTTTTAGGGTTTTAAAAGGTACATCCGCTTGGAAGGCCTGGGTTGCCGCCGGAAAAAGAATTAACATATTTGCTATTCATATTCGAAAAATATACGAAATAACCCTTCAACCGAGCCTAGTATGAAGAGTATTAAATACATTTTTGTTACATTTGAAAAGTTTGTCATGTTTTTCAATTTTCTTTATAATTAGATTTTTGCGTTCCGGCTTTCAACAGGTCGAAAAATGGGTATGGTATCAAAAAATTTAATTTTCGAATTAAGTGCTGAAGACTACAATGTTTGCCAAAATTTTTAAGACATTAATCATTAAAATCTGTAAACGTAATTAATTCATAATTTTCAAATTAAAATGCCCAAAAAATTTATTTCCTTATATGCAGAAAACCGATAGGTGGCAACGCTGATGAAACCAACAAAACAGCTGTGTGCATTAAAATTAATAACAAAGTCGTCAGCATGAATGAGAAATTTTCAGTTGTGGTAAATCCTGCATTTAAAGTTTTAAATTTATATGTCGAGCATGGGGAAAAATGCGATAGAAAAACTTATTTGTGAAATAATACAAAAATTGAAATGTTATCGAAATTTGTACAATCATTCTTTATTTAGGGGTAGGAAACTGCCCTGAGTGGTCCCTCTTGCGGACGCCATATCAATCAATATGACGCGATCTGTTTACGTTTTGCTGTCTTCAAGCAAAAGTAAATATGAGTGAGATTAAACATAAAATAATCATTTTATACAAAAATTCATCACTTATTTTAATAAAACAACTTTATACGATAAATATTTTATTGAGGAAAATAAGTCTTTTGCCGTGTTATAATGCTTTCTTGTGTAGTGAAAAGCTCTTGACAAATTCGTCGGCGCTGCCACTTGTCTGTCTTATGCGTATTTTACCATTTGTTGCACATAAGGTAATAAGAAATTTTTTTTTAGTTTTAATTATAAAATTTTGAATAGATAACGTTAACGGATTTTATTGATTATAGTCTCAAAAATTTTGGTATTATTTATGGTCTTCGGCACCAAAATCAAAAATTTAAATTTTTCATACCATACCCATTTTTTTACCTGTTTAAAGGAGAAAACTAAAATTCAGTTGAACAAAAATGCTAGTAATTTTTACAGATAATTAAAATATAACAAAACGTTATTAAATATTCTTCATGCTAGGCTTGTTTGAAGGCTAATTTTGTATATTTTTCGAATATGAATAGCAAAAATGTTAATTCTTTTTCCGGCGGCAACCAAGGGCTTCCAAGCGGATGTATCTTTTAAAACCCTCAAATTTTTGACTTTAAGACGTCTCAGGTCGGCCCAATAAACACCGACTTTGTTGTTCTATGTCTTAAAAGAAAAGTCAATCTATTCTCTGCAAAGTCAAATTTCTAAGCCGTTTGCCGCAGAATCCAAATCGAAAAAAATTATCATAATCCGCGGATGGCCACACTTATTTCCATACAAAATTTTTTTCATATTTCAGAGCCCTAGTGTGCCCATCAAATCACCTACGATCGGCGCCAAAATTGAAAGCTGTCAGTATTATGCCAAATGGAAACATTTTCCGCCCGGCGCACAGTGCCGTGTTACATCAGTTCAAAGTTAGGGCTTTTTATTGGATTTTACATTTTAAAAAATTATTGATTTTGAGCATTTATGTAAAACTTTTCTAAAAAATTCGCACAAATTAAAAAAAATTATCAATATTTGGAAGTAATTTAAAAAAAATCAGCGAAAAACACCTTTTTAATATTTTTTATATTTCTTAGAACCATTCATTACCTTAAAAAATGTATAAATCACATCCCACTTGGTCCGACTGTTTAAAATATGCGGTTTCAAACAGTAAAAGTAAAGTAAAAGTATGAGTATTTTAATGGTTTTCAACTCAAAAAATATTTGCTCATTAGAAAATGAAAATGCAACTGACCTTTAGCTCGAACAAAAAACATTTTATTTCGGATTACAATAACGCGCAAATGTTGCCATTGGCCTAAATAAGAAATACAAAATTTAGAAAAAAAATTTTCCAAACTTTTTCTTATATGTATTGTGTTCCGAAATAAAATATTTTTGGTTTTTCGAACCATCCTAATGGTTTCATATACATATACAAAATTTGTTTATTTTCTTTCTTATATTATTTTCTTACATTTTTAATGTTTACGTTTTCTTGACTGCAATCAGAACAAGTGGTTTTGCTAACTTTTAAATTAAATTGTCATTGTCAATAAAGGACGTAGTAGCTGCAAACAAGTTGCGAATTCAGAAAGAGTTTCGAGATAGATTGGGGTTACTCATTGATTACGTGAAGCCTGGGTATGGCACCACTAATGATGGAAGCACAGCAGGAACGTTCTTTCGGTACTATAAAGAATCTGCAAAAATAATGCAGATTTAATTGACAACTTTTCGTTAATTTTGCGAATATTGTCATCCGGAAGAAAAATTATTATCAATAAATTGAATGACCTCCTTACGTCCACGCTCAATTTGTTAATTAATCTATACAGTTGGTATTATATGCCAAGTTCTGTACACAAAGTTTAAGTGCATGGATGCGATGTTATTAAATATTTTGATATGCCAATAGGTACGTTATCTTCACATATTTTTCAAATATTTCAATAATTTAGTCTAATTTTTAGGGCTCTTATCTGAAGACGCATTAGAAGCAACGAACAAGAAAATACGGTATGCACGTTTGAAACACACTCGCAAAGTATCTAGAGTAAGCACAAATGAAGAATTAAGCTCGTATCTGCTGATTTCATCACATCCTGGTATGACAGAAAATAGAAAAATGAAATACTACAAAAATATTAACGAGAAAGAATAATTTCTTGAAAATTGTCTCGAACCCAGTTAAATCAAATTTTATGAAATGTCGTTGAATGCTTTCAATAGCATACAAGGTATAACATTTATTTAGCAAAAAGCATTACAATAGTAAACAAATATGGCATCTTTAGGGGCAAACATGCTCTAACAAAAAATATTTTTAACTTACAAGTATACAACATTTGTGAATAAAGAAAACAGTTTTGAAACGACAAAAGTACAGATAATAACTAAAAAATGTTGGTTTCGAGTTTTACGGAATTTTTTATATTTTTACAATCATTTAAAAAAGGTGAAATTTCACAATTTAATCGCGATTTTTGACAAAATTATGACATTGACATTAAATTTGATTCGAAATCAGCGACCTCAAATTAACTAAAATGCCAAATTTCATTGACTTTGGACTACTCCTTCTATTTTTGTCCCACTTTTGTATGGAGACAAAGCCCTGTGCGGCGGTTTGAAATCGATTAAAATTTTCAAAATAAGAAACATTCTAATAAACACATATAAAATAAACATGCAAACATCGCTTATAGAGTTTAAGTTCAGGAATTTTACGCTAAAAACCGCGCTCTTATATATATATATCAAAAAAGCAAAATCGAATGCTGCATAATGCGAGCGGCACATGCATACATTTATACACGTGTTATTGGTAGCGCCTACAAATAAAGTACAGCTCATTTCTGAAAACATGGGTTGCTCTCTTCACTAACAACAGTCGCACACATACAAGAGAAAAAGTACCTAGCAAAGTGCAATAGGAAGAACAGCTAGGTTACGCGCTTTGCTGTTATACATGCTTAGCAGCTCCCGAAAAATAAACAAGTTGAGTTGTGCCATTGGACACCAGATAAGAACGAAGTTCATTATGGTATTTAAAACTGTTAATAAATATAATTCGCAGCAGGGTTTTTCGCAAAAAACAATTGTTTCTACACTGGTGAGCATAACTATAGGAACACAGGTTTTTTTTAAATAAAAATGGCATATAGAACAGCAAAGGAAAAAACCGTAAATGGAGGATGAAAGAGAATAACAAAACACATATTTCAAAAAAAACAACAACAACAATTAATTCGGTTTCCCGTTACGCCAAGTGTGCTTTATTTTAACACGTGTATAACTATAAGAACGCTTCTCAGCTTGTTAGTGTGGTTTGAGTTTTCGGCAGGGGAACACATGTTTTTTTTTCTGTAAGTGTATTAATAGAAAAATATATGTATAGAATACGGCCATAAGACAAATTTTTTTTCATTCCTTTTGTATTTTGGAACATAAAAATGCACAATCGAAGGTTATTTTCCTGCTGTTGTGCAACAAATTATACAGCTGTTTGTTGTTTTCAACTGTTTTTCACAAGCGAAAATGCGATACAGTAAATTCTACTTCGCTGCATTCACTTATTTTTCAGACTACTTTATGCACTTACGCGAAAAATGCACCTACCCGATTTTTGTCAGCTGCATTTTTGAGGCAAATATGAGAATTCTTTGAACAACACAAATCAGGCGCTTAAAAGAACGTCGTCAAAACATAAATTTTATTAACGAAAAACATATTTAACTTTTGTAACAGAAGGAAAATTGTTTCATACCTAACTAGAAATAAAAAACTGCAATAAAATGAAATTAAAAAAAATTGAAGTGTAAAGTCTTCAAACTAGCTTAATTTTTTTGATGGTTTCAGTCTGGCAACACCACCTTTTGTTTTGTTTTGTTTGAATGCATGTTTGTGACTGTGTAGTTTCTGAATTGAATAATTATTTGTTTTTTCGTGATATGCCGTAAATAACTGTCGCCTAAGAAAGTATAATATCTCGGCCGCATCAGGAAGTCATTATTTACAAATATCTGTATATTTTTTTTCTCTCTGCAAATGTTATTATACCCTTTTTTGCGAACTTTACTTTTTGGTTACGCACAATAATAACGGAATTTAGCTTTTCCTCGCCAAGGACCCCTGTCGCTATAGTTTCATAAAGAACTTCGTTAAAAAAAATTTTTTTTTCTGTCCTCTTTTTTCCTTTCTCACTTTTTCGTTAGTTTCCACAAATAAGTTGTTATACCAGTTTGGTACCCTTTCAACTTGGTTTTAGTTTGGTTTTTTCCCCTTAGTGCACTTATTGCAAATCAAATTGTGCATAGTCAGACCACTTTAATTTGTACAGTGTGACTACGTACAGTGAACACTACGGTCGCCGATGGGCGATTGGCTTGCGACACTTTTTTATATTGCGAATTTTATATAAGTGGTACTCATGCAGCTTCGCAAATGCCTCGTAACTTTTCCCATCGTAAATTTTCATATAACTTTTTACAGTTGTGTGACAAATTTCTCATTTCCCACAATTTGCGAAGCTGCATGAGTCCCACTATTATATATATGAACTCTCTTTCAAGTTTTAGTTCGCACACATCTAATTGACAATAACCCAATTTAACAGTTTAAGGAAGACGAGACTCTAAGTTTTACCCCTTTTTCTTCTTAAACAAGAAATTTGGTTTTCATAAAATTCATTTTAACTCTAATTTTCTGAAAAAAATTCGAATACACCCTACAATAGATGGACGCTTGATTCGTTTGAAACCCCAAATAGAATTTTTTGTTGTTTCATTTTTCGATTGTCGTTGGTCGACAAGACATAACCCCTGAAATTTTCTTTCAAATCCAGTTTTTTTCCTCTTTCTTGAAAATGTCTTAAAACGAAAATGAGGCCGTAAACTCGGCAAAGGTGGCACATGCTTCGTTTTTAATTTTTTGGTCCGATGAGCTAATTTAATTTCGTTCAAAACTTGATAAAACCACATTAGAAACCTAACCCAAGGCGTTCTAGGGTCTAAGAGATCTGATCCAGATCATAGGTGGAACATTTTGGATACCACCTACGAAAATTCTATGGCCTCCAATGAAGAAGCAAGCACTGATAAATTTTAAAAATCGGATGCTGCGAAATTTGATACATGCACCTTAACCACGCGCATTTGCACACTAGCATAAACCTTCACCTTGTGACACAGAACCCTTTGAAGACTCCTACGAAACCTGGCCAGCGTTAAGAGAACTTTTTTACTGCTATTTATTTAGAAAACCAACGCCTTAACCCAGTACAAAAATAATATTATTTAAGGCAAAAGACCAGGGGTAATGTAAGAAAAATAGTTCAACATTACCCGCTTAACGCAGAACATTGTGGTTTACCATGGTGTTGAGTTTTACAACCGCAAAAACAATTCTCATACCCTATTGGGAAGAAAAGTACAACAATAGAAGCACCGGCGTTCAGAATCAAGTGAACGTAAAAGCTGGCGTAAGCAACCAAAGCGTGTAACAACAACAACAGCCACAGGTGCAACGGGCGAATAACCTTAATACGCTTCGCAAGCATAAGAACGCATATAAAGACAAGCCTGTATCAACAATAAAGGCAGCGTCAGTCCAGAATGTCCTAATAGCCGATACTGCCAGCACAGCAATAAGAAAATAAATGAAACACGCAACAACAACAAGTGAGCTGTGGCTAGAGGTATTGAGCAACAGCAATCTACAACAACAACGAGTAAGCTGACCTGATATGAAAGATATTGGAAATGCAACAACAACAACACAGATGACCCAGAAGAATGTCGCCACAAACGATATTGCTAGACCAGCAATATCGCTCTATTTAATTCACGCATGATTTACTGAGAGGGGAAAACGATCATAACCGTGAACCGAAATATTCAGTAGATCTCAACCTTAACGCAACTTTAATGTTATGCTTTAAACAAAATAAACAAAAGCTATATTCAACATTAAACCGTTTCGTGTAATTCATTGCGTTAAGCTCATTAGACGCGCTCCCTAGACATCACAACATTTATGGCGCAGGCAGTATTCGAATAAAGTAATCGGGAACAAACGACGACCCGTGGGGTGTTGAAAGATGTACAATAAGTTTTTCAAAGAGAAGGAGAACGGGCGAACCTATTTGGAGCACGAATGGAGATATATCTCAATGAGGCAGAAGCGGCGACCAAAGAAAAATGAAAAGGCCCAGATGCAAAATCTTCAATATGGGAATATCACGATTTGACAGCGATACGATTCCTTACATTTCTTAGAGACTACAAAATAGCAAACAAATTAACGAGAACAAACACTAAGGAGCTAATCGAATCAGCGAACAAGTTGAAAGAACTGCTAGGACTAAGAGCTCCTAATGCTCCGCAAATAACGGCAGTGAATACAAACGCGCTGCATGTGACGCCTGTACAAACAGAATTAGCATGCTCGATCTGCAAGGAAATCAGCCACCTATAGGATATTTGCTACAGAAGACGGAACACGGCAATATGTAGGCCTTGTGGGACTTATGGGCATGAAGAAGAGCCATGTTGTCATAAAAATGCGAATATAGCTAAAGCAGAAAAGTACAGACCGCCAGATATGCTACCGATCCTCACATTCTGCTCAAGTCACGGACATACCACCGAAAATTGTAGAAAGAAGCAGGGAAGCTTGTATTGCGATCGTTGTGAAGTAAGAGGACATAGTACAAATAACTTTTGCCTGCGAGGCAATGCACGCCAAGTGCCGCCAAGTGCACGTCAAGCACCGCAATCACTACAACGAACGACAGCCACGCAAAATTTAAACCAAAATTCAAATATAAACAATCGAAACAACAGCCGAGCAGAGATTCAGTGCTTCAAGTGCCAAGGATTGGGGCAGATCTCGAGAAACTGGCATGCTACGAATTTGATGATATTTTGAAGAAAGAAGGAATCAAACATGAGTTCAGCGTGCCACATTCCCCTCAACAAAATGGTGTTGCAGAGAGGAAGAACCGCACTCTTGTTGAAATGGCAAGGTGAATGATGATGCAATCAAAATTACCAGCAAGTTTTTGGAACCGGAAAAACTCCAAATGTGAATTTCTTCCAAAGATTTGGCGATGTAGCGTACATGTTGGACAAAAAACCAAATAAAAGTAAGTTCGACTCAAGGTCGAACAAATGCGTTTTCGTTGGATACTCAACAATATCAAAAGGTTATAGATTATGGGACCCAGTTGACAGGAAGGTACATCGAAGTCGAGACGAAAATTCCTGAACAATTATCAATCGAACGATGTTTTTTCGGATTTCATGCATGAGCACCTACCGGAAAACAACATCAACGTAAATAACGAATTGAAGCCAGAAAATGAATCGCGTGAAATTAATGAAGATGATGAACGCGTTTTAAGCCGTGGAGAACATTTACATACCAAACATTTCCGACAAGAAGAGGACGAGGCCGCCCGAAAATTATGAGGACAGGCCAAATGGGACGACCACAAGAAATCTTTAACGAAATTTCAAGAGCACAAGTTGAAGTCACAGGTCACGAAAATACCGAAGAGTGCGAAAACGAATATGCTACGCCTGATTTGAATACTGCAAGTGAAAATTTCGCGGGATTGGCTGAAACAGTTGAATAAGTTTTGTCTGGTGCAGATGCATATAAATGGATCAACGCTATGAAAACAGAATTTGATGCTCTCAAAAGAAATGGAACTTGGAAAATCGTTGGTCGACCGCAAAACAGAAAGGTCATTGGCTCAAGATGGGTACTCCGAGTAAAAACAAACCAACATGGATCTGTGGACCGCTATAAAGCCAGAGTGGTAGCAAAGGGATTTAGTCAAAGACCTGGAATTGACTATCACGAAACATTGCTCCAGTGGCAAGAATGCAGTCAATAAAAATGGTAATGGCGTTAGCTGCCGAACTGGATTTGCAAGTACACCAATTGGACTTCGTCAGTGCTTATTTGAATGGGGCTATTGAAGAAGAAATATTCATGGACATCCCGAAAGAATTTCATATGTTCTTGACGAAACAAGAAAAACAACATCTTCAGGGAGATAGGGTATGTTTAATACAAAAAGCTCTTTATTGTCTCAAGCAATAGAAAAGGCAATGGTACAAGAAACTAGACAAAAAATTGCGTCAATTAAACTTAAATCCGTCACTTGCTGATCCATGTGTCTATATCCGAAAGAATGAAAATAATGTGGTAATAGTGGCAATTTATGTGGACAATTTAATCATAGCAGCGAATAAAGAAGATGAATAAACCATTTTGAAAGCCGAATTATCGAAGAGTTTTGAAATAAAAGATATGGAAAAAATAAAGTATTGGTTGGGAATCGAATTCAAACAAAGTGATAACAAACCAAAAATCACTATGAACCAGCAGCATTACATAAAAGATATTTTGCATCGTTTTGAGATGGAGGACTGTAAAGGAGTAACCTTCCCATTAAACGCCAGCGAAAAGCTATCAAGAGAAATGTGTCCTGAAAATGAAGAAGAGAAAAAGGAACTTGAAGGAACACCATATCAAAATTGAATCGGTAGTTTAATGTACCTTGCTTGTTTAATGTATCTTGCAGTTTGTACACGTCCTGACATCGCACACGCAGTAAGTGCCCTAAGTCAATTCAAATCAAACTGTGGGAAGCAGCACTGGGTAGCCGCTAAAAGGGTTCTCCGTTACCTTAAGCAAACTCAGCAATTGGGTTTGGTATTTGAGAGCAGCCTGTTGGGTATACTGATGCGGATTGGGGATCATCAATAGATGATCAAAAATCATACACTGGGTACGCATTTTGTCTAGCTAATGCAGCTGTAAGTTGGGAATCACGCAAACAGCGGTCTGTAGCCTTGTCAAGCACAGAGGCGGAATATTTGTCATTATCGGATGCTTCGAAAGAAGCAATGCATCTACGTCGTTTTCTGGATGAAGTTATTTGTGAGCAGCCTCCAACTATCATATATAATGATAATCAAGGGGCTAGTCTGTTATCGAAAAACCAAGTTTTTCATAACAGAACAAAGCATTTTGATATAAGGCACCATTTTGTACAAGAAGCTGTTGCGAAAGGAGAGGTCTTAATCAAGTACATGGAAACAAATAAGATGCCAACGGATGTACTAACTAAAGCTCATTCATCACCAAAGCATTTAAAATGCATTACTGACCTTGGTTTTACATTTTTAAGCGTCCTAGCTAACTTGAGGGGAAGTGTTAAAATTCAAGAAAAGTATCACGCTACCTATGTTTTTTTATATCAAAAATCAATTTAAGAAATAGAATTAGACATTTAGTTTAGTTCGAATCCGACTTTTATCGAGAAAACATTTTTCCTTTCATAAATAAAAACTTATCCTTTTTCGTTTAACTCTAGCTGATCTTGTTTTTAGTATCCTGAAAAGGATTGTTGCCTAACCACAACAGATACTAAAATTTCAAATTCAATGAACACTTGAGTTAGTCCGGAAACATCAACAAATGGCAAAGAAAAGTCCAAAAAGTATTATGATAAGTGTTAAGGTTAGGGGCAACAAATGAGAGAGACGTACCTGATACTCTGTTGATGACCCTGGGGGTGCCGGGTAGGTGCTCGATTTGTGGGGTTGCGCGACGCGGTTGATTTTTTTTATATTTTGCAACGGTACGTTGAATTGGTTGCCACTTATCCTTTTTTTTTTTTTTTTTTTTTTTTTTTTGTTTAATTTTAATTCAATAGATTTCGATTTCGATTTTTTTTTATTTTAATTATATTTACGGAGGGTGATGGTGCGCGCACGAACCTTTGTTACGAGATCACTTCTTCGATTGGCCACGGTTGAAGGGCCAGAACTCGCTCGAACTCGAACTTCGAAGTCGAACAAAAAAGAAGAAGGAGTTGATTAATTTGCCGTTCTTTAAAGCCCCGGCTTCAAAGTGGCTACGGCGAAAAACCAACAATAAGTAATCTGAAGATCGCAAATTCGAAATAGAAGACTAAGTCTGGTTGAAGAACCAAACAAGCAAAAACAAATTGTCAACAATTTGGGAAGGGCCATACGCAACAACGGCACTGCCAACTGTAAAATTCGCAATTAAAGGGAAAAAAAACATTTCACACCAACCTTATTAAACCACAGTTCGCAAAAATCAGCAAAACAAGTCAATAACTTCGTTAAAAAAAAGAAAGAAAAAGAGAAAACAAAAAACTATTTGATTCATCAAAAATTTAAGTTAAGGTTTTTCCATAAAAGACAAATTGCACATATGTTAAGGACGCGCCAACAAACGAGCAATGAAAATATACGATGGCAGCCAAAACGGGAAAAATAAGAAAAATAGATTGGACGGCGCAAACGGACATTACCGTCACAAACTG
Source organism: Chlorops oryzae (assembly GCA_020466095.1). NCBI lineage: Eukaryota > Metazoa > Arthropoda > Insecta > Diptera > Chloropidae > Chlorops > Chlorops oryzae. Next base: position 59,753,683 of record CM035807.1, on the reverse strand, counting down.
GTTAAATGGAAAGCATCAGGAAATAATTTCATGTGCTAGACACCCATTTCTATGAATGCACGGAGAAGATGGGAAAGTACCCAGTTTTGGGAAAACATCATCAATATATTGAGTATAGTTCTAGTTAAACAGATTTAGAAAAGGGCACTCAAAATTGCAAGAAAAATGACTTTCGAGAAGTTTTTAATCAAGTTAGGAAAAATCTGTTAGAATAATATTTCACTATATCATCAAACGAAAAAAAAATTATTATAAGCGTTATAACTTTTTCAATTGCAATGATATGAGGAATCTTTGTAGAAACAAAGTTAATGATTTTTTCCAAGCTATAATTCTAAGAAGATTAAGTAGTACCTTAGGGTAGTAGAAACTGGGATAAAATCTGCAACTGTCCAAAAATCTGTCTGAGATTGTTCGTTTGCCAACGTAGCCGCAATGGGGGCGAGGCCTGAATCGAATCGATTTAACACAACCCTTTGATCTTTCGCGTTCAACAGTTCGACCCCCAGCGACGACGGCTCAGCCTTCGATCAGTTTGATTAAAACGCGCTTCGCCGCTCCGCAAATAATTCAAATCGCAAACAACAAAAAAGAACCCACATTAAATATATAAAATCATTAGAGTGAAGTGAACAAAAAACCCCCAAAAAAAAAATTGAACTAAATTTTCGCCAGGAAGGCATCCCCCTTTTTTCATTTAATCGCCGGTGAAGTCACGTTTGTGTTTTAAATTTATGTAGGCCAGGAAGGCCATTATCCGTTAAAAATCAACTATCAAATCTTTATTCGCGTCGCGCAAACGCCGAAAAATTCACACACAACACGAGCTAACGGGCAATTCAAAAATCAACAATCACTCCACGGTTACCAGCAATCACAGGTTAGTCTCCTCCTTGTTGTCTCTCACACTACCATTTCGCGATCTCGTGCCAGGAGCCTGGAATCAGGTTCTGGAAAACCAATCTTGGTGGGAAGTGGAAAGGTGCGCCACGTCCATCACGCCTGTGACCTTCATTAGCCCTTATGCAATTTCAAGGACACTGACTAGCGGTCAAAGCGCGCGCAGGGTATCACGCAATAGACGCGTGGACAATCCCTCTCCCTTCAGCTTCAATATTTTGCAAGGCTAGCACACCCGTGCCATTATGCGAAAACGGTGATCTAGTGCAAGGTAAATAGTGTGACAGAAACAACAACATAGTGACCTAGCGACTCGCGGTCTAATTGTCGTTTCTTCGTTCCCTTCAGTTGAGAACGAAGAGAGGGAGTCGGCCGGCCAGCAAATTGTTTTTTCTTTTTCGGTTCTCTGAAAGTCTTTGCGAATCGGTTTGCTTTCGATGCTCCATATATCAACCGCCCTTGGTGTTCTTGCGTGTAGATATATGTATATGCATAGAACCATACTTATTGCATAGGTAAGTTTCGCCATCGTGTGCCGAAATTCGCTATCAATCGCGTTAAGAAATAGCAAGCGCACATCGAACATCGAACATAAACCAATCGAACGTGCATTCTTGAGACAAGGGCTAAAAGAATTGCAAGGCGTTTTTGTATGTCGGCTCCGTTGTTTGATGGCCTGTAACGTCTGTGCATATAGGCAAACAACATCACATTAAGTTCGTCGAGATCATTGCTCTGTGTTGGTCGTGTGCGGGAAAACGCAATTATTCTGTGGATAATGTAAACTTTCTTTGGCCGCTGAACTTAGCGCTAGTTCTCTTAAATCGACCGGTTATTTGCGGCGTGCACCAATCCCCGAATTAACTGTGGCAGAGTGATTCGTGTGGTGAAGATGCCGAATCTGTTTTTAGTAAAATCAAGAATCTGTCGTCACTCTTAAAAACTTTTAACTCAAAAATAGTGCAACTCGAACAATCGTTATCTTACGACTCTTAAAACCTGCCTAAGAGTAAAATAAGAGTAAATTCGCCGTGCGATAAGTTAGCAATAGTAACAGCTCCTAGCTCTTTACCTTCTGTCCATATTGTACCATCACCTGCAATTTATAAATCCGGTATTAAAAGCTCAGTTACAAATAATAGGCCTATAGTCAAGTTGTCTATTATTCCTAAAGTTTTGGATAAACTAGAAAATAAAAAGTTGTTTGGCATTCTAAAAGCCCAGATCGCTATTTAATTATATTTTCTAACTTTTGTAAAAATATGACTAAAAATAAAGCACAGGTAGATGATTTGTATACGGATTTTGTAAGAGCTTTCGATTCCTTAAATCACAATATATTACAAAAAAATTAAACTGTTTAGGTTTTCATTCGAACTTTCTCTGCTGGTGTAAATCTTACCTATGAAACGGGAAACTTACCGTTGCTATTGGGAATGAGTACTCAGGGAAATATTAATCATTTCGGGCGTCACTCAAGGCAACGATCTGGGACCTCTTCTTTTTGTCCTGTTCGTAAATGATATTGTCCGCTTATTTGAGTGGTACAGCTGCCTACTTCATGATGATGATTTAAAAATATATCTCCCCATATCGAGCTCTGATGATTGTGTGAAATTACAATCCGATATTTGCCGACAAGAATCTTGGTGCCTATCTAATTGTCTGCGTCTTAATTTCGGTAAGTGCCAAATTATGTCATGCTCCCGCAAACTACAGCTTATATCATTTATTTATACATTTAATGTTGCCCAAAGTAAAAAGAGACCGAATAAGATAAAGGACTTAGGAGAACTATTCGACGCTAAACTATCTTTTAAACTTCACCAAGGCTTTATTATTTCTAAGGCCAATCGCTAGCTTGGGTTTGTAAGATCCACCAGCTATTCCAGCCGTTGTTGTTCGCTTAATATTGAAAGCCTTGCTGTAAGACGTAAAACGCAAGGAGTTTTGCTGATCTAGGACACAGTTGATGGAAAAATCGACTCTCCTGAGTTGCTCTCTTTAATACCTTTCTATGTGCCTCAAATTCCAATGCGTAAGCGTGTACGATTTTTTATTTAAACACACAGAACCAATCATTTAGCTAATGAACCTCTGATTAGATGCCTTCATCGCTGTAATTTGGCTTCAAATCGCTGCAATTTTGACGGCTCGAGAGATGCGTTGAGAAGGGATTTAGCAAAATATTTAATAACTAACGTTATTCATTGTAATTTATTGTACAAGCTTTTGTGTTATTAGTATTAAGTAGGTGTACGGTTAATCTGTACGGAATTATACTCCGGTAGATTTGAATAAAATAAAATGATATGAAATAAATATATGCTGCTATGCTTGCGCTCTGCTAACAGTCTGTGCATGCATTTGTTGTGATTGATATTCGAAAGTCTTTATCGAGATTTTTTGTGAACAAATAAATTACTTCAAATTGAATTTATTGCGATCTTATTGAATTATTTTATAGCGATTGGATTTTCCTTTAATTGAATTTGGGGTTGCAGGAAGCTTGCGGGGTGTTGCGAAAGTGAAACACCATAACCAGTACGCTACGAGAGGCAGTCACCGTAAAATTGTGAAGCCTCGACTCTTACGGAGTCGACCAGATGACATCCATTGTAAAAAGTAAAATCTTGACTTTCCAGTGCACTACGACAGGCAGTGGTCACCACGATACAATTCCAAGATATTAAGACGTATATAATTTTCTGCGATTATCTTGGCGTCCATTAGGAACTGCAACTTCGAGCTAGAGAATCAGAAGGGTTTGTGGCTTTATGCGGCTGGCTGTGATCCAGGGACTTCGTCGGAGTCGCTGCTGGAAATTGTTGCTGAGGACATCGAGACCGCTTGGCAACGGGTCAACAATGCTTTGAGTGTAGCTTGTGAAAGAGGTGAATGGAGTGTTGGAGTCGTCGCACGTGCTGACATCGCTTTGGACAAATGTCAACAACTCCAAGATAAAGCCAGAGCACAACTCTGCAATATGCTATGGGAAAAGAGATATGATCCCCCAATGAAATCATGTTCTTTACATCAAGAGCCTCCGTCCTGGGAAGAAATTAATGCTGTCGTCAGACGCCGCTGTAAAGCTCTTGAGTGGCATTCCAAATTCAAACATTTTAAAGCTCCAACTGCAGCCTTCAGCCAAATGGATTCTTCGAACCACGAGTCGCTTACTCTAGATCGAACTGCGGAACCGTGTAGTTTTTGCAGCGGCAACCACCCTCTACGTCAATGTGATAAATTTTTCCACATGTCAGTCGACGAACGTTTTCAAGCTGTTTCGCAGTATAATCGATGTCTAAACTGTATCTCGGCCGGTCATGTAAAGGCAAAGTGCAATAGTACCTTTCGCTGCGCTAAATTCCAACAACGACGTCATACCTTGCTGCATTTTCCAAATGCTACTGCAACACCGGATGGCCAAGTTTCTTCACCCCACTGACATCTCCCCCGCAGATGGGCCGGTCGCCGAAGAGCCAACCGGGGAATATTTTTGCGCAACCGAAGACTTCGAATTCTGTGAGCATACCCCCACGTCACGGGCACACGCACACGTCTCCGACAGCCAAACTCAGGTTCTTTTGCCCACGGCCATCGCCCATATCTTACTTTTGGATCAGGGCTCGCAAGGGATAGATATTACTGAGCCATTGCATCAGCAGTTAAATTTACAAACATCTCACAAGGAATACACTCAAGTTGTGAAAAGAAAGTGCACGCTCACTCATGCCTCGCCACGCTCCGCGTGGAAGCATGAGATTGACGCCGCTATACTTCCTAACCTGACAAACCGGCTTCCAGCCGAAAGGGACTCCAATCAGGATCCTAGACACATTTCATCGCTTGAGCTCGTCGATCCGCATTTTATGAATCCTGTCCGAATGGACACGATCTTCCGCTCCTGTGTTCTGCCTAAATCGTTGTATTCTGGAGCAAGAAAAAATATCGGCGCAGTTTTCTAACACCAAATTGTGTATTCGAATGGCTTTGGAGTGCGCCCATCGCCAACAAAACCATCGAAGCTTTTACGGCGCACGTCACCTCCAGTGACAATTATGAGTTACTTCAAGAGTTGCTCAAATAATTCTGGGAACAAGAGGAGTTTCCCAATTATCCACCCGCTACCACGGTGGATCTCTACGGCCAAGAGGTTCATCACCAAACAAGGTATCGCATACTAGAAACTGTCTATCAGCAGCCGCTTCACGACCTGCTCGAGTCCATTTCCTGGCCAGAAGTTGTTAATCATGTTCCCAAGCCATTTGATCCAAGAGGAGGGGTATCCGCTGTTATCAGGGGAGCGGGCGTGCCACTGACGTCACCTTCGCTTTCTGATACGCTCCGCGTATCAGCATCGGAGCGTCATCACTCACTGTCGCTTCTAAAATTTTCGCAACACCCTCCCCTCCCCCTTCATTATTCCCTCATGATTATCCGCTTCTCAAGGTCGCCCCTGCCTCCACCAAGCAACGGGAACCTGCACACCCGCACGGCAGGCGAAAGGTCTCTAGGCCATGCGATGCTGCCGGAAGTCAGCGATCACCTGCTGAGCCGAGAAAGATAAGCCGAAAATATCCATTGCGTAGCGCAGGGGCAGTATGTCCGTTTTTCGCCGTAGCCGCTATGGAAGCGAGCTCTTAATCGAACCGATTTAACGAAACCCTTTGCTCTATCGCGTTCAACAGTTCGACCTCCAGCGACGATGGCTCTGACTTCGATAAGTTTGATTAAAACGCGCTTCGCCGCTCCGCAACTAAACCAAATCGCGAACTAAAAATACGAACTCATAAAAGTTAAGTGAACAAAATCCCGAAAAGAAAAAAAAACCAAAAAAAGGAAACAAATAAATTTGAACTAATTTTTCGCCAAGAAGGCACCCCAAAAATCAACTATCAAATCTTTATTCGCGTCGCGCAATCACCGGCAAGTTCAACCACACCACGAGCTAACGGACAAACTAAAAATCAACAATCACTCACCGGTCACCAGCAATCACAGGTACGTATCCTCCTTGTTGTCCCTCACACTAACAGAGATATTAAGAAAACACCACTTCCAGGACGAATTGGCGACATCTAGCTTAAGAAGAAAATTTTTTTTCAAATTTCATTATAAATTATTTCTAATAAGCTTTTAATTTGGGAAGAAGGGAACATTGCATAAGAATGAGAAGAGAAAAAAAATTAAAAATTAAAAATATATATAAAAATTAAAATTTTTTTTTCATGTGTAGATTAGGAAATTTTTGCAATAAACATAATTTTTTCACAGCTCGAACATTTAATAAATCGAATTTTTCAGGAGAAAATTATTTTTATATTTTTGATCTGGACAGCAGTGGAGGGGTGCCTATAGTTAAAACCCATTAGTGAACAAATGGGATATGTGCAGGAACACATGCGTGTCACAGATATAATTCAGGATATGTTCACGGTACTGCATGTTATACATCGCCACGAGATAACGAAGTTAATAGACTCCATAAAAGATAACATCAACTCAAGGGAGATCTCCAATAATGGCATGCTAAAAACAGAAATTTAGACAATACGCTCTCAAATTACATCGATAACTCCGATATCCCACGAACGAAATCATCGCTGCTTAACTAATGCTGTAGGGAGAGCCTCCAACTGGTTGTTTGGAGAAATAGATGACGGCGACAGGAAGGAAATTTTAGAGCTTCTACAAGTGACAGATATGAATAGCCACAACGCTATTTAGGGGCCAAAAGAGCAAATATTGTAATGAGGTAAAATTTTGGGGACCAAACGGAAAATTTTAACTCATACATTTGTTTGGTTAATCATTAATTTTCTCCCTCCCGCACATTAGAAAGAAACGACCAAGGGACAACGCGAAATGTTTTCTTTATTTTTTCAAACAAAAAAAAACTACTTGTATATTTCGGAAATATTTTTGTTAAAATTATGATTTGTTATGTTTAAAAGAAAAATATATATTATAAGAAAAAATGGAAAATATATTCATATATATAAGGTTAAGAACTAAGAAGAGGAACAAATGGTTTTTTTTAACAGCGCCACTCTACGCCCCCTGGAACAGTAGCCGTGACACAACAAGATCGGTAGCCAAGACACCGCGCCACTCTACGCCCCCTGGAACAGTAGCCGTGACACAACAAGATCGATAGAAAAGTCACAGTACCAGTTTACGCCCCTGGAACAGTAGCCATGACACAGCTAATACTATATCCGCGACGCAGCACCAATCCACCACAGGCACAAACCCGACTTCCACCGATCGAGCCAGGTTTCTGCACACGGCGTCAGTACACGCCCTTTGACAGTTTGCACAAAAAATTTGTAGAATTCTCATTTCGTTTAACATTTTGGACGAATATAAGCCACAGTTTTCGCAGCGAAGAGTCAATCAGTGTTCAGCTCACGGAGCGACCTAATTGTTAAAAACAAAAGAGTTTTCATACGATTGGGACCACTAAGCTGAACAGCGCGGTTACCAGAGGTAATTACCATTCAGTTGTCTCTCAGGTTAGCCATACTTTTTGGAACTATTGTCTGGATGGTGTCAACCCCAGGCAGTAGTTCGATTCATCCAGCCAGCTATTGATCAGGCGGTTCAACCCCAATCAGTAGAGGACAATAGTCTTTGCGTTGTCCTTCAGTTAATCCCCGCTAGTTGTTGTCCCGGCGGTCCAACCCCGTTCAACAATATAGACGAGTAGTAGCTATTCCCGCTAGCTCATTGTACAGGTGGTCCAACTCCGGTCAATGAACTAGGCAAATTAGCCAGTCCCCACTTGTTGTTGTTCCGGCGGTCCAACCCCGTTCAACAGGTAGTCGAGTCAGGAGCTCGAGAGTAGACTACGCCACCTTCGAAAATTCACCGATTGACACGGATCACACCCTACACGCGGCTTACGGATACCACCCGAGTTCCAGCTATCATCACGACACCCACTGGAGAACGCACGAAACTTCGCCACGCTACCAGGATTTGGGGTAAGAGACGCCGACGTTACCGCTTCGACCATTGTAACTAGACCTTAAGATTATGTTAGGAGAGAAGAAACCAAAAATTGAATGAATGAATTACATTTACGATGTTCTAAATCATTATTGCGTTATTAAACTAAACTGAGCACAGTTTCTGGTCTTGTAACGAACCCTGGATTGACTGAGTGCTACCCCGGCTGAAAAAAAGATCGTTACAATATCTATAAATGACTATATCAATGAAACAATTTCAATAATAAGGGCTGCCGTGGAAAAGGATAGAGCATCCATCAACACACTTTTCGCAAGTATGGCATTAGAAAATAAAAAGTATTGACAGGCTTGCGATACCCCGATCAAGTGTTGAAATTAAAAGCATAGAAGAAAAAGTAAATATTATACTGGACAGAAATTCATCTGCCAAAAATGGGATAGTACACCCAAACATTCTGACGTCAGATTAGGTGGAAAAGTTTAAAGTGGACTTCTATAAAACAGAGCTAATAAGAGTGGGTATGCTATCATATGCAAACAACTCAATAAAAATAGCTATCAAGACTCCGAAAACCTTCATCATTGTCGAAGTGAATGTAATAATGCCAATGCCAAATGAACCTACAGGTATTTGAAAATAATGAATGCGTAACCACAATCAAAAGTATAACATACACTTTTAGAGAAAATGCAATTTTAAAAGAACTGAAACAAAGCCACCATTGCGTTTTCCACAACAAATGCAAATTGAATTCAACAATTACACTTCAGTTCATAATATTGATAATGGAACGATAAGAATAAAAAATTCGGTGCAAGAAGAAATAACGCAAAACTGCGATGAAACGCAACTGATGGTTGATGTGAATGCATTACTGCATTTTTAAACTCCACAGTGTAGATTGGTTAAGAAAATTTCACTAATGAACCAACGATGATGGAAAACAAGTACTTCTTTTCTGAAACACAAAACTGCACGATTCGACGAAATCATAACTTTTGGAGACCTTCACATAAAAAGTTTTAGAAACAGAAGAATTATCGAGAAATTAACCATGCAGAGAAACATGTCTTGCGGAAAAAGCAGCACAGTACTACTATTAGCCTTAGGTGGGGTGTGTCTGAGGTATGGTTGCTTACGGAAAAGAAAACTAAAGGTGGAGAACAAAGTAAAAATTGACGGAGCAATGCCAACACAACCATTTTTCACAACAGAGACAGAAGGTCAGGTGGGCAGTAAACCAAGCCAAATACCACCACCACCGCTAACTCTTCAGACAAAACCTCCAAAAGAAGGCAGAGTATCCGAACACTAATCAAACGATTATAGCAACAAGAAGAGAGTTCATCGAAGGTCTGAAAAGCAATAAAAAAATTAAAGAACACAACAAATAAAAAAAAAGATTAAAAATTAAGAAGAAACGAAAACAAAACCAACAGAAATAGGCAACAGCATATAATTATTCCACGCGCATTTTCCACTTTAAAAATAATAAAAAAACAGACAACTATGCGCCGAGAGTTAGTAAGAACTAAAGCCTAAATATAAAGAAACTAACACCTCTAACATCAACGCAAGTTCAACCAACCATGTCGTAACCACCTAGTCTGCTTCGTATAAAATAACGCCATCCGTATTCTTTTCAAGAAACGCCTAAGAGAACGTTTAAATGAAATTTTTTCACGAAAAAAGGGTAGCGGAATAACTCACCTAAAGGGGACAGCTGCCCCTTGTAGCGATAACGTTTTCACGCTCTCTTCGAGAGAGGTAATTCAGACTGGCTGTTTATGAAAAAATTCACACACGAAAGCTTTCGAAATAAAAAGAAATACGTCTTGGTCACATTCACTAGAAAGAATGCTGGCAACCAAATTAAATAATGAACGCCCCGCTGAGAATTCACCCACGTCATCGCCTGGAAATCCGGAATAGATCCAGATAGATCCCGTGGACGCGACCTCTGGTTGGGTGGAAAACATATCCAAAATCACACATAAACTTTTGCAGTCCAATTCGAAAGTTCGCATGACATGTTGAACAGCCCAAAGGAAAATCGCTCACGCAATTGTCTGGAAACCCCATACCGAACACAGACATATGTCGTGACACGATTTCTGGTTAGGCTAAGATATCAACTACAAGAAATTCTTCCCATAATTACCGAACAGATCAACACACGGCATTCCATGATCACTATATATATCCAACCATATTCAAATACTACAGTCTTAAATCAATATACTCCACCAGCAACTATAATTTTGTCACACATAAAAACACCCAATGAACTTTTCTGAACTTTATGAACACCTAGATACGAGAGATGGCGAACGTAATGTGTATCGTCTTGTGAAATCCCGTCAGCCCTCTTCTGAAGACATTAAAAAATTCCATGGTGCAAAAGACGAAAATTGACGCTTTTTATAGACGGAAAAAAGTTATGTGAACGATGGCGGAAATACTTCAAAAAAATATCAACAGTAGAATTCCCGCATCCAACTATTCCAACAGCAGATATTACAAGTGGTCCAATTTGAAGACTTTCACTGGACGAAGTAGAAGAAGCATTAAGCAAAATAAAGACTGGGAAGGCTTATGAACCTGATGATATGCCGGCTGAAATATGGAAGTATGGATATTTTCACTCTTGGATAATGAAGTTCTTTAACCGAATAATTCAAGAGAAGAAAACCCACTCAGACTGGTTATTAAGTACAACTGTTCCAGTCCGAAAAAAGAAAGCCAATCATACTGATTGCTTAAATTATAACCTCAAACTATGAAAATATTTGAACGTGTACTCAAGTGAATTCGTGAAAAAGTCAGTCTAAAAGTTAACCAAGCCGGATTCGTTAAGAACTGTGGCACAACTGATGCACTTAACGCAGCTAGACTTTTGCTGGAAAAACATCGAGAAAAGCAAATTCCACTCCATGTTGCCTTTCTCGACTTATAAAAGGCATTTGATCGTATTCCACACGATCTGATCTGGTATTCACTTAGGAAACACTCAGTACCAGAACAGTTAGTGGAACTGTTAAAACTACTGTATGTTAGTCCCAGATCCTGTCGGCGTACACCAAGGTTCGGCTTTGTTTCCACTTTTGTTTGATTTGGTGATGGATACAATTGCAGCTGATCTGCCAAGAAAAGCTCTCTTGACCTTGCTCTATGCCGACCATGTTCTTCGTGAATACGTGAAATTACTGAAAGAGGCAAGTCTGCTTGTTTGAAAAGGCACAGAACAACTGGAATGATATGCGATATAAAAATACCCGACCGCTTAAAATCTACGATTTATCGCACGGTCATTAGACACGTTGCTCTTTACAGTTCAGAGTGTTGCACAATAATGATAGAAGCGGAACGTTGTCTCAGTGTCATGGAAACAAAGATGCTTCGCTGGATCTCCGTGCTGACACGTCTCGATCGGATTCCAAGCGACACGATCACGATTCGATATTGAGTCGCTCGAATTGCTGATCAAATTCACAAAGCAAGACTACGTTGGTATGGACAAGTACTGCGTGCTGGTGAGGACACTTTCGCAAACAGAGGTTTGAGGCTCGAAGTAACAGGTGTTCGGCCAAGAGGACGACCAAATCAAAGAGGGCTAGATATTTTGAAAAGAGACCCCTATGCAACGGATTTAAGAATCGAGGATGCAGCGGAAAGAAGGAAATGGAGAAAAAGCTCAAAACATACGGATCCCGGTGTAAGCCGAGAAAGAACACGCTGGAAGAAGAAGAATCAGAACACCAAACGCAAAAAATGACAGAATGCGGGTGCAAAAACAAATCCGCCAAGCAGCAAAGTACCAATTGCAACCAAAAAATTCCGAAAACATAGTTTGGTAACAACTTTCTGCACCATCGTCAAAACTCAAAGCAAGAATTCAAAACCGCAAGAACCGAAATATAACAAATATAGCACAATTTTCTTTCTAAGGCAGATAGAGAGACAAACACAGTGTAACAAATTGCAATTCATATACAAAAATTTTTCTGGAAAATTTTTATATTCTTTTTGTTTTTCTCTGTCTCCGCACTTAAGTCCCAATTTTCTGAAGAAGGATTACAAGGTAGAAAACGTGGTGGCGATAATATGAAGAGAAAGTTAATCAGTTATAAAGCCTTCAAATCAAAAACTTTTGGACCAAATGGCCCATTATGCAAAACAATGCAAACTAACATTTTGCAGAATCGGAAATATGAAGAATGACCAAATACAGTGCTTTGGCAGGGAACGAAATCAAGACCATATCAATGGTAAGAGCTGAAAAATAGCTTACAAAGGCCACGAGGCAAAACAAAAAATATTTCGATATGTTAACTGCGTTTTCTAAACACATGCTCTAAAAATTCGTACAGCTAAACCAGCTTAATGTAGCATTTGGATGTATAGCTCAACTACATGTACAGGATTCACAAAAGCAGTAAAAAAACAAAAAAATAATAATAAATGAACAAGTAAATAAATAAATATTTGCAAAAACTTATATACATATACATCAAAATGAATCGAAGAGTAAATGCACATACATGTGAACATATTAAAAAAGTATTTGTATGAATGCCTCGTTCATGCTTGCACATATTAAGAAATTAAGACTTAAGTATACAAAATCAGTAGGCAAAATTTTTATTCAAACATACAGTAGAAAAGAACGAAGCATTTGGATGCTCAACTGTATCCCCATGATTTTGGTTCGTTAACATACTTTAAAAAGTATTTGCACAAATTCACGAATGCACATATTTATAATGAAAATATATCATAAAATGTGTAACTTATTTCGCACAAACCAAGGACCGTGGATAACAATTCAAAACAGCCAAAGTTATACGAACTCCTTCATACACTTGCTTAAAATCAAATACTTGTATAACAAAAAATCACACTTCACAACGTAGGGTTAGTCTCAGAACACCCCAACAATTATGCAACAATGATTAAGTATAAAAAGAACAAAAAAAAAAAAATTAAAATAAATAAAAAAAGAGAGATATACAACTTATGACTTCAAATTTGGAATAAGCTCATAATATAATATGAGAAGCAGGGTAGCTTAAAGTTTTTTAAAGAATGTTTTAATAAAAGTTTTATTTAACAAAAAATATGGCTCAATTTAAGTAATGAAAAGAAAATGGATAAAAGCGTTTTAAAAAATAGAAGTTTAGGTTCGCGTCGTTTTTCGTCGTCACGGCTCGATTTTAACTTTAGCGTCGTCTCTCGTTCGCTTCAAAACATCGACTGCCTCCGACTTTGGCAAACGTACAATGAATGACTCTAGTGTTGCCAACGCGATGGGAAATTCGATCCCACAACTCGGCCATCCTGCGAGCCATTCGCCTCGAATGCGTCATCACTGTCACCATCGTCGTTATATGGCAACCAGGGCTTCATAAACTCGGCGCAACTCGTTGTTCTCATAGGACCTCCATAGCAGCTACCTGTTCGGATAAGATCATAGGAATTATTTAGTTTGACACCCGTTACCTCGTAAGGCCCCAAATATTTTGGCTTCAGTTTTAGACCACCACCCAGCTGGGTCCTTTTGATGGCCACAAGGTCACCAACTTTGTATTTTCTTGCTGGTTTGCGTCTTCGATTGTAGGACTTCTTATTTTCAGCTTGAATTTTATGTATGTTCTCCTTAGCTTGCTGACGCAATGTATTTCTCTGAACATCGAACTGCTTAATAATTTCTGCTTCAATTAGCTCCTTTAAGTTTAAGTCTTCCTTCAATCGCATTTTGACCCCAGTCATCAGCTCAAAAGGAGTGGCATGCGTGCTTCGAGAAAAGGTAGAGTTTATTAGCTGTTGAACTCCTTCGACGTGCTTAAACCACTTCGTTGGATCCTTGAGGCTGAGTTTGGCCAGAACGTTCGCTATGACGGAATTCATTCGTTCCACCTGACCATTAACCCGTGGAAGTCCCGTTGTTATCAAGAAGTGCTTAATGTTTTGTTCGTCGCAGTACCTCTTGAAATCCTCACTAGTAAATGCAGAACCTCGGTCCGATATGATGTTAACAGGGTTACCAAATACTTGACTTTGTTGTTGCAGTTTTTGGATCAAATCCTTCGCTGACGTCGTTTTGGTTGGATACAACCAATTAAACTTGGTGAAAGCATCCACCACTACCAGAATATGGTTGTAACACTTGTTTGTAGATTCGAGTGGTCCAAGAAAATTTACATGAAAAGTCTGCAACGGAGTCTCGCCTTTGTCGATAGGATTTAATTCGCCTTCCATCTTTCCACGTTTCCGATTACACAAAATGCAATGAATACAACACGAAATAACCTTTTGTATTTTTTGCTCCAGCTTCGATATAAAGTATTCCTTGGATATGAGTTCCTTTGTTTTCTTCACCGCAAAGTGACCTCTCTCATGTACTTGCTGAATTATATTCGTTTGCATGACCTCAGGTATAACTATGAGCTCTTGTTCATCCTTCAGCTTGTACAAAACGTCGCCTTTCAGAAAGTAGTTGTCATAATTCGCTTGAGATTTTAGAATTTCCATAATAGCAACCAATCCGTCATCTTTATTTTGAGCGTTTCGAATCTGCACCAAAATATTGTACTCGTCAACGAACATCACTGGATACCGGCTTAGGGCGTCGACATGTCGCATCTGTGAACCCGAACGATGTTCCACCGCATAGTCGTATTCCTCAAGTAATAGAACCCATCTTGCTACTCGTGTACATAGATCCTTCTTCGTCAATGTTTTCGTAAACGCGTTACAGTCAGTGACAAGCTTAAAATGCAGACCAATAAGGTAAACGCGAAACTTTTTCACAGCCTCGACTACAGCCAAGACCTCCAATTCGTAGCTTGAGTACTTCTTTTCAGCCTCGGTGGTTTTCTTACTCATGTAATAAACCGGATGCAAATTTCCATCGTCCAAAGCTCTCTGGAGTAGTACCGCTCCGTAACCATGCATCGAAGCATCTGTGTGGACCTCAGTCTCCAAATGTTGGTTAAATATCCTCAGCGTTGGTCTATCACACAAAGCTTGTTTTATGGTATTAAAGGAATCCACTTGCTCGGCTCCCATCTGGAATTTTCGGTCCTTCTTCTTCAAGTCCGTTAGTGGTTTGGCCATCGTCGAAAAACCTGGAACAAACTTCCGAAAATAGCTAGCTAGACCAATGAAACTTTCTAAGTCCTTCAGCCCTTCCGGCAACTTAAACTTTTGCAACGCTTCTATTTTTGCCGGCGCTGGTGAAATAGTATGATCTTCAATGATATGGCCAAGAAACTCAACACGTCTTTTCAAAAACTGGCATTTCTTGAAATTAATCTCCAAGCCATAATCTCGACATAAAGAAAAAACTTCCTCCAAGGGTTTTATAGCTTCCTCTTCATCATCGGCAGGTATGATGACATCATCAATATAGGGCAAGGCTACACCTCGTCGAGTCAAGTCACGAAATATGGAGTTTACGTACCTCTGAAAGACACTGGGTGAGTTGCACAGGCCAAATGGAACCTTTTTAAACTGGAACTGCCCATTATGAGTAACAAAAGAGGTGTATTTTCTGCTGTCATTCGCAACGTTCACGTGGAAGAAACCATTCCTAAGGTCGATGGTGCTAAAAATCTTGGCGCTCTGCAACCGATCTAATTGGTCTTCAATTAATGGCAATGGAAACCGATCCCTCACAATAACCTTATTGATTCGTCGATAGTCAATGCAAAGCCGTGGTGTTCCATCTCGTTTTCGCACCAAAACCACAGGACTGCTGTACTCTGATTCGGATTCCTCGATTACACCATCTTTCAGCCACTCATCAACCTGTTGCTCCACGATACATCTTTCAGAAATAGGCAATCTGCGTGGCCTCGAAGATATAGAATTATCATCCTTCAGCAAAATGGACATTTCAACGTTCGTCGTTTTAATTTTATTCGGTTTATAATTTTGAACGATATCAATTACTTTACGTTTTGTATTTTTACTAACCGACCCGTCAATATCAAAATTATTTTCAGAATCATCTGCAATGTTAATTTTCATCATGTTTTTTAACAGATTTTCATCATTATTTGTAATTTTCTTAATTGTTAGACTCGTTGGGTTAATGTTTATTTCAGCCTGAGAACAAATTTCACAACCAATAACAACTGGAACGTCCAAACAGTGAGTAGGGACCACTTCAAACTGCATTTCAAAATTTTCACCGTCAATACTGAAGTTAAGCATCACGCGACCGATCGATTTTATTTTATTATTCTCTGCATTATTACCGAATCCGATCAAGTAAATATTCGACTCAGAAATTTCAAAATTCTTTAAACACTTAAAAATCTTTTCCGTCAAAATATTAAATTTACTCCCTGTATCGAATAACGCACTCGTTTCGAAATTATCAATTTGAATTCGCATAATCATTCTGTTTTTGCAGTCATTTATGATGTTTACATTCGCGTTTATTTCATTTGTCTTTTTCTTTGGGCAATTCCTCGAAATGTGTCCAAAACTATTGCACGAAAAACATTTGGTTCCCTTTTCTTTGTTTTTGCAATCGTTCGCTTTATGCCCTTTTTCGCCGCAATTGAAACATTTATCATCATTCCTTTTGATATTCTCTTTCGCGTTTCTCGAGCTTTCGTTCGCACCTTTTGAGTTAACATTTTGTTTTTTGTCATTATTTTTATTCATCGCTTTCTCATTGTTTGCACGTAAAATTTCGTAATATTTTAGTTTTTCTTTAAATTCTGTTACATCTTTTGCACCGTACAAAATTGTTTTATTTATGTTCAAATCATTAATACCGTCGATAACATATTGTATTAGTGCGCGATCTTCGATATTTCCACGACCGGCAATGTCTTTCATATGAAAAAAATATTCTCTCACTCCTTCTTCTTTTCCTATTTTCCGCTCAATTAACTGTTTGTGCAGCATAGCACTATTTACCGTCATTCCAAATTCCGATAGAAGAGCTGCTTTTAAACTGTTCCACGAAAAAATGTCTCTCTCGCTGCCAATAAATGTTTTCGCCAACCCTTTTATTGACTTTTTTGCAAAGACAAACTTTTGCAACTCGTCCCAATTCATAAGCATAGCTGTCTCTTCGAATTCTCTCACCCACACATCTATAGAAATGTTTTCGCTGCCGTCAAATGTGCGTATAGAATCCTCTATGTCTCTAAAATTCATGACGAACTTCGGTGGTTGATATGCGCAGTCGTCGTTGGCTGCCTTTACGCGTTTCTGTTCTCGACTTTTCTTCTCTTTATTTTCGTCACTTTTGCGCTCTCGTTGCTTTATTTTCGCGACGTTCTTCTTTCTTTCGCTCACTTTGTTGTTGTTGCTGTTTCCAAAATTTCCATCGTTCCAGCGCACTGTTTGATCAGCGTCTTCTGCGTCCGTTTCCCTCTCTTCGGTTACTTCGTCAACAATCGGCTCTTCTTCGCTATTGTTTGCTTCGTTTTCGTCGTCGTCGTCATCTTCTGTTTCCTCATCGTCGTTCTCTTCGCTCTCGAAGTTGTTAAGGAATTGGAAGATATGTGTCTTTACGTCGTTCACCGAATGCTTGATTCCCAGAATCGAGCATATTACCGCCAAATCAGCCGCCGTTAGATTTGAATCGATATACGCTACTTTCCTGTGATAGCTTTCGTCGTCTATGTTGAAATCGAAACCGCTAAACTCCCTCAGCCTTTGTCGATTACCTCTGTCGCCTTCTTCCTCAAAAACAAATTTATGAAGCGCTGCAATATTCGCCTTGCTTGCATTACGAATATTTTTGCGAATTTTCTCAATGTCTTGCAAAGAGCGCATTTTCACAATTATCAATAACGGCTTAAAATTTTTCAGAAACACATACACACTCAACTTATAGGTTTCGCGTCTTTATATCCGAGTTGAGACCCCAATTTATATGAGAAGCAGGGTAGCTTAAAGTTTTTTAAAGAATGTTTTAATAAAAGTTTTATTTAACAAAAAATATGGCTCAATTTAAGTAATGAAAAGAAAATGGATAAAAGCGTTTTAAAAAATAGAAGTTTAGGTTCGCGTCGTTTTTCGTCGTCACGGCTCGATTTTAACTTTAGCGTCGTCTCTCGTTCGCTTCAAAACATCGACTGCCTCCGACTTTGGCAAACGTACAATGAATGACTCTAGTGTTGCCAACGCGATGGGAAATTCGATCCCACAATAATAGCACATAAAAAGTATGCTACAATGATCAAGTTTATAGAACATAAAATTTTGAAAGCTTAAAAAGTATAAAAAATGTTTGACTCATGAAATAAAAGGTTTGTATTCGGGAATTTCAAAGTTAAAATTAAGATTTTACAATTCAAAATAAGAAGGAGTCATTCGAGTATCAATATTATGAATTAAGAAGAAAAAAGAGTTCAACTGTAATTAAGGAAGTTCTAAAGTTAAGAACTAAATAGATAAAATTAAGATATAAATAAGTATAATTTTTTTACACGCATATATGAGATCCACACACCCCATCTACAACGCAAATGGATAATCTTCATTTACTTTACCCACAGCAACTTCAGCCAGCATAACAGAACATGTGACGTTTCCGGGTCTGCAATCATTTAACAAGACAGCAATACTTCTTCAGCAACGATCATTGGTCGAAAAGTAGTTAACCGTTTCAAAAATTTGAGCTCTTGAAGTAAGAAAATTTTTTATTTCTTTCCAAGAGGGTTAGTCTTTATGAGACGTTAATGATTGTTCCCACAATGAAAGGGTGAATTTGGGTAGTTTCATTGCACTTAAATGATCTACGAGAAGGTCCCAATTATCCACACTGATTCCTTATGATGTAGGTGTTGCAAGGCAGTCACTGATAGTGACTTCAATTCTTTGAATCGCCTCACAAATTTCGATAGTTGCGGAAGGCAAATTCAATAAAAGATTTAATTTGTTAGAGAGAAGAACACGTTTAGTGTCATATCGAACACGCAGAGCTTCCCAATGTTGTGTGTTCCAGGGGGCGCGTTCAAGTAGCTTAACGTAAGGCATTAATCGAAACCGTTTAACCTTGAATATAGGTTTTATTTATGTCCTTTAAAGCATAACATCAAATCCTTAAGCTTACTAATTTTACTGAGCTATTCCCTAAATAATGCGGAGATCCACACTTTAGCGTCCTGGGTCGTGAGTAGGTGCGCCAAGGTTAAGATCTACTGAATATTTCGGTTCACGGTTCTGATCGTTGTCCCCTTTCTGTCAACGATTCTTGATTTAAATAGAGCGATATTGATGTTCTAGCAATATCGTTTGTTGCGACATTCTTCTGGGCCATCTTTGTTGTTGTTTTTGTTGCACTTCCAATATCTTTCCCATCAGGTCAGCTAACTCGTTGTTGTTGAAGACTGCTGGTGCTCAATACCCCTAGCCACAGCTCCCTTGTTGTTGTTGTGTGTTCCACTTATTTTGTTTTTGCTGTGCTGGCAGTATCGGCTATTACGACTCTTGGCTGACGTTGTCGTTATTGTTGATATATGTCAGTCTTAATATGTGTTCCTATGTTTGCCGTCGCACCTGTGGCTGTTGTTGTTGCAACAACCTTTGGTTGTTTTCGCCAGCTTTAACGTTCACTTGATTCTGAACGCCGGTGCTTCTGTTGGTGTACTTTTTGTCGCAATAGGGTATAGGACTGTTTATGCGGTTGTGACACAAAACATTCGTCCCCTTCTTCCACAAAGCCACGAGCATCGTGACTTTCTAGAAATCCTGCGGTGAAAACTTTTCGACCAATGATCGTTGCTGAAGAAGTATTGCTGCATTGGAGTCTTGTTTATTGATTGAAGACCCGGAAACGTCACATGTTCTGATATGTTGGCTGAAGTTGCTGTGGATTTAGTCCATGAAGATTATCCATTTGCGTTGTAGATGTTGGTGTGTGGATATCATATATGCGGGTAAAAAATCAGACTTATTTATATCTTAACTTTATCTAGTTCTTAACTTTTATACTTCTTTAATTACAGTTCAACTCTTTTTTCTTCTTAATTCATAATATTGATACTCGAATGACTCCTTCTTATTTGAAACTGTAAAATCTTAATTTTAACTTTGAAATTCTCGAATACAAACCTTTTATTTCATGAGTCAAACATTTTGCATACTTTTTAAGCTCTCACAATTTTATGTTCTATAAACTTAATCATTATTGCATACTTCTTGCGTGCTATTATATTATGAGCTTATTCCAGTTTTAAAGTCATAAGTTGAGCATTTTACTTATGTATATCCCTCTTTTTTAATTTATTTTTATATTTTATTTATTTTGTAAGTTCTTTTTATACTTAATCATTGTTGCATAATTTTTGGGGTAATCTGAGACTAACCCTACGTTGTGAAGTGTGATTTTTTGTTTTACAAGTATTTAATTTTAAGCAAGTGTATGAAGGAGTTTGTATAACTTTGTCTGTTTTGGATTGTTATCCACGGTCCTTGGTTTTGTCGAAATAAGTTACACATCTTATGATATATTTTCTTTATTAATATGTGCATGCGTGAATTTATGCAAATACTTTTCAAAGTATTGGTGTAGTAAAAAGAAATCCATTATTTTTCCAATAGATGGCGTTATTTATCTGCATCTCGCGTTGTATAAGTCCGATCGTGTTCCGCTAGGGGGCATTAGAAAGATGACAGTTTCTACTAAAAAAGCTTTTTTGACACTTTTTTGATTGATTGATTCAGTTTTGTTTGAGAGCTTGTCAAAGATGGACATCAGCAAAGGGAAAATTCGCTACATTTTACAGTTTTTCTTCGATAAGGGAGAAAATGCAAGCCAGGCGGCTGAAAATGTGAATAGCGTTTATGGACCTGATACTGTAACAGCCGATCATGCGCAATTTTGGTTTCGTCGATTCCGTTCCGGTAACTTCGATGTCAAGGATGCACTACGCACTGGAAGGCCAATTGTCGAAAATGCCGATAAAATCATGCAAATTATCGAGTCCGACCATCATGTTAGCACTGTTTCGATTGCAAAAGAGCTAAAGATTGCACAAAAAACCGTTTGGAACCGTTTGAATAAGGCTGGATACACAAAGAAGCTCGATGTATGGGTGCCACACGAGTTAACGCAAAAAAACCTCATAGACTGATATTCCATCTGCGAATCGCTGCTGAACCGCAACAAAATCGACCCATTTCTGAAGCGGTTGGTGACTGGTGATGAAAAGTGGGTCACTTACGACAACGTCAAGCGAAAACGGTCGTGGTCGAAATACGGTGAACCGGCGGAAACGGTGGCCAAGCCAGGATTGACGGCCAGGAAGGTTTTGCTGTGTGTTTGGTGGGATTGGCAGGGAATTATCTACTATGAGCTGCTCCCATACGGCAAAACTCTTAACTCGGAACTCTACTGTCAACAATTGGACCGTCTGAAGGCAGCAATCGCCCATAAGCGGCCAGCTTTGGCCAATAGGAGAGGAATTGTGTTCCATCAGGACAACGCCAGGCCACACACATCGATAGTGACTCGCCAGAAGCTCCGGGAGTTTGGTTGGGAGGTTCTTCTCCATCCACCTTATAGTCCGGACCTGGCACCAAGTGATAACCATCTGTTCCTGTCCATGGCGAACAATTTTGCTGGTGAAACATTCGCTTCAAGAGAGGCTTGTGAAATTCGACTGTCTCAATTTTTTGCTAATAGGAACGAGGGCTTCTATGAGAGAGGCACAATGAAATTACTTTTAAAATGGCAACAAAATATCGAACAAAACGGCGCATATTTGACCTAAATCGGGTCATTCTAACTATCTTAAATAAAGCCCTCAATTTAATGCAAAAATAATGGATTTCTTTTTACTACACCTAAATGTTGACGAATCGAAATCATGAGGATGCAGTTGTGCATCCAAATGCTTCGTTCTTTTCTACTGTATGTTGGAGTTAAAATTTTGCTTACTCATTTTCTATACTTAAGTCTTAATTTCTTAATATGTGCAAGCATGAACGTGGCATTCATACAAATACTTTTTAGATATGTTCACATGTATTTGCATATACTCTTCGAATCATTTTGATGTATATGTGTATATTTTTTTACATATATTTTTTTTGTTCATTTATTTTTATTTTTTTTAGTTTTACCGCTTTTGTGAATCCTGCGCATGTAGGTGAGTTATACATCCAAATGCTTCATTAAGCTGGTTTAGTCGTACGAATTTTCAGAGCATGTGTTTAGAAAACGCAGTTAACATTTGGAAAAAAAAATTTTGGCTCGTGGCCTTTGCAAGCTATTTGCAGCTCTTACCATTGATATGGTGTTGATTTTGTTCGCTGCCAAAGCACTGTATTTTGTCATTCTTTATATTTCCAATTCTGCAAAATGTTAGTTTGCATTGTTTTGCCTAATGGGCCATTTGGTCCAAAAGTTTTTGATTTGAAGGCTTTATAATTGATTCACTTTCTCTGCATATTATCGCTACCACCTTGTCTACCTTGCAATCCTGCTTCAGAAAGTTTGGATTTAAATGCGGAGACAGAGAAAAACAAAAAGAATATAAAAATTTTCCAAAAAAATTTTTGTATATGAATTGCAATTTGTCCCAATGTGTTTGTCTTTCCATCTGCCTTAGAAAGGAAAATTGTGTTATATCTGTTATATTTCAGTTCTTGTGGTTTTGAATTCTCGCGTTGAGTTTTGACGATGGTACAGAAAGTTGTTACCAAACTATGCTTTCGGAATTTTTTGGTTGCAAGTGTTTCTTTGCTGCTTGGCGGATTGGTTTTTCTACCTGCATTCTCTCAGCTTTTGCGTTGGGTGTTCTGATTCTTCTTCTTCCAGCGTGTTCTTTCCCAGCTTATAACCAGGATTCGCATGTGTTGAATTTTTTCTCCATTTCTTTCTATCCGCTGCATCCTCGATTCTTAGATCCGTTGCTTGGAGGTCCCTTTTCAAAATGTCTAACCATCTTTGTTGTGGTCGTCCTCTTGGCCGAACACCTGTTACTTCAAGCCTCAATCCTCTGTTTGCGAAAGTTTTCTCACCAGCACGCAGTACATGTCTATACCAACGAAGTCTTGCTTCGTGCATTCGATCAGCTATTCGAGCGACTCCATATCGATTTCTGATCGTGTCGTTTGGTATCCGATCAAGACGTGTCAGCCCGGAGATCCAGCGATCAGTTTCCATGACACTGAGACGACGATCCGCTTCTTTCGTTATTGGCCAACACTCTGAACTGTAAGGAGCAACGAGTCTAATGACCGTGCGATAAATCTTAGATTTATAGCGGTCGGGTATCTTTTTATCGCATAGCATTCCAGTTGATCAACGCCTTTTCCAGCAAACAGCGTTGCCTTTTTCAGTAATTTCACGTGTTCACGAAGAACATGCTCTGCATAGAGCAAGGTCCAGGGAGCTGTTCCTGGTAGATCAGCTGAAAATGTATCCATCACCCAATCAAACAAAAGTGGGGACAATGCTGAACCTTGGTGAACGCCGACAGAAACTTTAAAGTCAGAAGAAATTCCAACTGCGGTCTGCACTCGGCTTCTGGGACTAACATACAGGAGTTTTAACAGTTTCGCTATTTGTTCTGGTACTGAACTTGCTTTTCTCGTTGTTTTTTCAGCAAAAGTCAAGCTGGGTAAAGTGCATCAGTCGTGCCACAGTTCTTAACGAATCCGGCTTGGTTAATTTTTGGACTGACTATTTCACGAATTCACTTTTCGAGTATACGATGACAGATTTTCATAGTTTGAGATTATAATTTAACCAATATGTATGATTGCCTTTCTTTTTTCAGACTGGAACAGTTGTTCTTAATAACCACTCTGATGCGGTTTTCTTCTCTTGAATTATTCGGTTAAAGAACTCCATTATCCAAGAGTGAAAATAACCATACTGCCATATTTCAGCCGGCACATCATCAGGTCCATTAGCCTTCCCAGTCTTTATTTTGTTTAAAGATTCCTCTACTTCGTCCAGTGAAAATCTTCAAATTGGACCACTTGTAATATCTGCAGTTGGAAAAGGTGGATGCGGGAGCTCTTCTGTTGATATCTGTTTTAAGTATTTCCGCCATCGTTCACATAACTTTTTGCCGTCCATAAAAAGGCGCCCATTTTCGTCATTTACACCATGGAATTTGTCAATGTCTTCAGAAGAGGGCTGACAGGATTTCACAAGACGATACTCATTACGTTCGCCATCTTTCGTATCTAGGTGTTCATAAAGTGTAGAAAAGTGCACTGGGTGTTCTGATGATTGACAAAATTATAGTTGCATGAGGTATTTCTTTTTATTTTGAAAGCTTTTGTGTGTGAACTTTTGCTCAAAGAACGTGTCTGAGTTACTCTCGAAGAGAACGTGAAAACGTTATCGCTACAACGGGGCAGCTGTCCCCTTTAGGTGAGTTATTCCGATACCCTTTTTTCGTGAAAAAATTTCATTTAAACGTTCTCTTAGGCGTTTCTTGAAAAGAATACGGATGGCGTTATTTTATACGAAGCAGCCTAGGCGTGGAATAATTATATGCTGTTGCCTATTTCTGTTGGTTTTGTTTTAGTTTCTTTTTAATTTTTAATCTTTTTTCTTATTTGTTGTGTTCTTTAATTTTTTTTTTTGCTTTTCAGACCTTCGATGAACTCTCTTCTTGTTGCTATAATCGTTTGATTAGTGTTCGGTAGAGTCCGACCGAAGGTTTGGCTTCGGCTTCGGTTTGCCGAACATTCGGCCTAAAAATGACCTTCGGCTTCGGCATCGGCTTCGGCCACAAAAGGCCGATTATTTAGCCGAATATAATTTTTTTCTAAAATAGCGCCTATAGCGACTCACATGTTCGACAGTTCTAAAAATGGTTTGCTTTTTCTTTTGGTATGAGGAACAGGGTTCACTATGTAAATTACCACATCATTCACATATTTTACTTTTCAATCGAAAGATTATTTACTTCGTGAGCCAATTATAAGTACAGCAAAAATTCCTTTATGTTCTGCAGAAAAAAACTAACCTTGCTGAGGTGAATACATGTTCCACTGCATGATTGCATCGTACAATAATACAACATTTTGAACTATAATATAAGACTATTTGATTTTGAGTTTTAAAGGTGCTTGCCCACTTGGCAAGTAAAAACCTTAACAAGTAAATTGCTTTCGCTTGCCAAGTGTGATTGATAAAAAAGCATTTTAAGCAAGTAAAATTGTTCTTGATAGAAAGTTTTAGAGCAAAAACAACCTTGCTTCTTCAGTCCTGTTCCATACTAGGCGACAGTCGCCGGAGACACATTTTGTTTTGAAGAAGAGAGAGGGCCGGGGAGAGAGAGGGGTGCTGTTCTTTCTCTTCTCCGACCGTCCCTCGCCTTCAAAACAAAATGTGTCTCCGGCGACTGTCGCCTAGTATGGAACAGGACTCAGGAAGTCAAAGCACTTAATTTGCCAAGTGGGGAATCATCTTGAGCAAAAAAGTTTGTTCACGTTATTTTTATTTAATTGGTAACGAGAATTGTAGTTTTGTTTTCTGTTACTAAAACATTAAAAATTTACTGATTTGTTTAAAATTAAAACCAAAAAAAAAAAAAATAAGGTGTTATAGTCACGCGAGCCTGACAATAAAATACCCGACACAGACACACATGTTTAAACAATTTTTGAACCACGCCCAAAACACACAACCATTCAGAAAGAATATTCAAGTGGTTTTTTGGGCCATAAGGGGCCCCATATACTGACATTTGTTAAAATTCTTTATGAAAACCGACCCTTTGAACCGCCCACTTTTCTAATTTTTTTTGAATTTCTAATCGGAGTCTTAAATATACGCTTAAATTCTAACTTTCATTGAAATATTGCGAAAAAGTACGATTTTGAGGCGGTTTTGGGCTTTTTGTGACACACCCTACGACTGGAGGTACCCCTAAAAATGGTCCGATCGGGCCCATTCTCGAACTTGTTCTTACTCATGTCTCTGTGAGTACGCATACTATTTAGTCAAGATAGCTCAACTCCTTCGATAAGAAATCTGTATACAACAGGCGGCCAGTCAGACGGACATGAACAATCGAATCTCCGGTGACGCTGATAATTTCTATATTTTTTTTTTGTATTGTCTATCTCGACTGGTTCTGGGTGTTACACACAACCACACAAACGCAATATATCCTCGACACAGAGTGTGTCGGGTATAAAAAGGGAAATTGGTTGTGTAATTGTTTTTTTTTACAGCTTCGGCTTCGGCTTCGGTGTTCGGCCGAAGTTTAAGCCAATGGCCGAACATCGGCTTCGGCTTCGGCCAAAAATTTCACCTTCGGTCGGACTCTAGTGTTCGGATACTCTGCCTTCTTTTGGAGGTTTTGTCTGGAGAGTTGGCGGTGGTGGTGGTATTTGGCTCGGTTTACTGCCCACCTGACCTTCTGTCTCTGTTGTGAAAAATGGTTGTGTTGGCATTGCTCCGTCAATTTTTACTTTGTTCTCCACCTTTAGTTTTCTTTTCCGTAAGCAACCATACCTCAGACACACCCCACCTAAGGCTAATAGTAGTACTGTGCTGCTTTTTCCGCAAGACATGTTTCTCTGCATGGTTAATTTCTCGATAATTCTTCTGTTTCTAAAACTTTTTATGTGAAGGTCTCCAAAAGTTATGATTTCGTCGAATCGTGCAGTTTTGTGTTTCAGAAAAGAAGTACTTGTTTTCCATCATCGTTGGTTCATTAGTGAAATTTTCTTAACCAATCTACACTGTGGAGTTTCAAAATGCAGTAATGCATTCACATCAACCATCAGTTGCGTTTTATCGCAGTTTTGCATTATTTCTTCTTGCACCGAATTTTTTATTCTTATCGTTCCATTATCAATATTATGAACTGAAGTGTAATAGCTGAATTCAATTTGCATTTGTTGTGGAAAACGCAATGGTGGCTTTGTTTCAGTTCTTTTAAAATTGCATTTTCTCTAAAAGTGTATGTTATACTTTTGATTGTGGTTACCCATTCATTATTTTCAAATACCTGTAGGTTCATTTGGCATTGGCATTATTAATTTCACTTCGACACTGATGAAGGTTTTCGGAGTTTTGATAGCTAATTTTATTGAGTTGTTTGCATATAATAGCACACCCACTCTTATTAGCTCTGTTTTATAGAAGTCCACTTTAAACTTTTCCACCTAATCTGACGTCAGAATGTTTGGGTGTACTATCCCATTTTTGGCAGATGAAATTCTGTCCAGTATAATATTTACTTTTTCTTCTATGCTTTTAATTTCAACACTTGATCGGGCTATCGCAAGCCTTTCAATACTTTTTATTTTCTAATGCCATACTTCCGAAAAGTGTGTTGATGAATGCTTTATCCTTTTCCACGGCAGCCCTTATTATTGAAATTGTTTCATTGATATAGTCATTTATAGACATTTGCTCTTTTGCGTTGTGGCTATTCATATCTGTCACTTGTAGAAGCTCTAAAATTTCCTTCCTGTCGCCGTCATCTTTTTCTCCAAACAACCAGTTGGAGGCTCTCCCTACAGCATTAGTTAAGCAGCGATGATTTCGTTCGTGTTACATCGGAGTTATCGATGTAACTTGAGAGCGTATTGTCTAAATTTCCGTTTTTAGCATGCCATTATTGGAGATCTCCATTGAGTTGATGTTATCTTTTATGGAGTCTATTAACTTCGTTATCTCGTGGCGATGTATAACATGCAGTACCGTGAACACATCCTGAATTATATCGGTGACACGCATGTGTTCCTGCACATATCCCATTTTTTCACTAAACGGTATTAACTGTAGGCACCCCTCCACTGCTGTCCACATCAAAAATACAAAAATAATTTTCTCCTAAAAAATTCGATTTATTAAATGTTCGAGCTGTGAAAAAATTATGTTTATTGCAAAAATTTCCTAATCTACACATGAAAAAAAATTTTTTATTTTTATATATATTTTTAATTTTTAATTTTTTTTCTCTTCTCATTCTAATGGAATGTTCCCTTCTACCCAAATTAAAAGCTTATTAGAAATAATTTATAATGAAATTTGAAAAAAAATTTTCTCTCTAAGCTAGATGTCTCCAATTCGTCCTGGAAGTGGTGTTTTCTTAATATCTCTGTTAGTGTGAGGGACAACAAGGAGGAGACGTACCTGTGATTGCTGGTGACCGGTGAGTGATTGTTGATTTTTGGTTTGTCCGTTAGCTCTTGGTGTGGTTGAACTTGCCGGTGATTACGCGACGCGAATAAAGATTTGATAAATGATTTTTGGGGTGCCTTCTTGGCGAAAAATCAGTTCAAATTTAGTTGTTTCCTTTTTTTGGTTTTTTTTTTCTTCTCGGGATTTTTGGTTTACTTAACTTTTATCAGTTCGTATTTTTAGTTCGCGATTTGATTTAGTTGCGGAGCGGCGAAGCGCGTTTTAATCAAACTGATCGAAGTCAGAGCCATCGTCGCTGGAGGTCGAACTGTTGAACGTGAGAGAGCAAAGGGTTTCGTTAAATCGGTTAGATTAAGAGCTCGCTCCCATAGCAGCTACGGCGAAAAACGGACATAATGCCCCTGCGCTACGCAATGGATATTTTCGGCTTATCTTTCTCGGCTCAGCAGGTGATCGCGGACTTCCGGCAGCATCGCATGGCCTAGAGACCTTTAGCCTGCCGTGCGGGTGTGCAGGTTCCCGTCGCTTGGTGGAGGCAGGGGCGACCTTGAGAAGCGGATAATCATGAGGGCATAATGAAGGGGGAGGGGAGGGTGTTGCGAAAATTTTAGAAGCGACAGTGAGCGCTGACGCTCCGATGATGATACGCGGAGCGTATCAGAAAGCGAAGGTGACGGCAGTGGCACGCCCGCTCCCCTGATAACAGCGGATACCCCTCCTCCTGGATCAAATGGCTTGGGAACATGATTCACAACTTCTGGCCAGGAAATGGACTCGAGCAGGTCGTGGAGCGGCTGCTGATAGACAGTTTCTAGTATGCGATACGTTGTTTGGTGATGAACCTCTTGGCCGTAGAGATCCACCGTGGTAGCAGGTGGATAATTGGGAAACTCCTCTTGTTCCCAGAAATATTTGAGCAACTCTTGAAGTAACTCATAATTGTCACTGGAGGTGACGTAAGCCGTAAATGCTTCGATGGTTTTGTTGGCGATGGGCGCACTCCAAAGCCATTCGAATACACAATTTGGTGTTAGAAAACTGCGCCGATATTTTTTCTTGCTCCAGAATACAACGATGTAGGCAGAACACAGGAGCGGAAGATCGTGTCGATTCGGCCAGGAGTCATAAAATGCGGATCGGCGAGCTCAAGCGATGAAATGTGTCTAGGATCCTGATTGGAGTTCCTTTCGGCTGGAAGCCGGTTTGTCAGGTTAGGAAGTATAACGGCGTCAATCTCATGCTT
This sequence comes from Chlorops oryzae, assembly GCA_020466095.1. Lineage (NCBI taxonomy): Eukaryota > Metazoa > Arthropoda > Insecta > Diptera > Chloropidae > Chlorops > Chlorops oryzae. The sequence goes on along the minus strand of CM035807.1, from coordinate 59,724,461 downwards.
ACACGCGGAGCGTGGCGAGGCACAAGTGAGCGTGCACTTTCTTTTCACTACTTGAGTGCATTCTTTGTGAGATGTTTGTTAATTTAACTGCTGATGCAATGGCTCAGTAATATCTATCCCTTGCGAGCCCTGATCCAAAAGTGAGATATGGGCGATGGCCGTGGGCAAAAGAACCTGAGTTTGGCTGTCGGAGACGTGTGCGTGTGCCCGTGACGTTGGGGTATGCTCACAGAATTCGAAGTCTTCGGTTGCGCAAAAATATGCCCCGGTTGGCTCGTCGGCGACAGGCCCATCTGCGGGGGAGATGTCAGTGGAGTGAAGAAACTTGGCCATCCGGTGTTGCAGTAGCATTTGGAAAATGCAGCAAGGTATGACGTCGTTGTTGGCATTTAGCGCAGCGAAAGGTACTTTTGCACTTTGCCTTTACATGACCGGCCGAGATACAGTTTAGACAACGATTATGCTGCGAAACAGTTTGAAAACGTTCGTCGACTGACATCTGGAGAAATTTATCACATTAACGTAGACGATGGTTGCCGCTGCAAAAACTACACGGTTCCGCTGTTCGATCTAGAGTAAGCGACTCGTGTTTCAAAGAATCCATTTGGCTGACGGCTGCAGTTGGAGCTTTTAAATGTGTGAATTTGGAATGGCACTCAAGACCTTTACAGCGGCGTCTGACGACAGCATTTATTTCTTCCCAGGACGGAGGCTGATGTAAAGAATATGATTTCGTTGGGGGATCATTTCTTTTTTCCCATAGCATATTGCGGAGTTGTGCTCTGGCTATATCTTGGAGCTGTTGACATTTGTCCAAAGCGATGTGAGCACGTGCAACGACTCCAACACTCCATTCACCTCTTTCACAAGCTACACTGAAGGCATTGTTGATGCGTTGCCAAGCGGTCCCGATGTCCTCCGCAACGATTTCCAGCAGCGACTCCGACGAAGTCCCTGGATCACAGCCAGCCGCATAATGCCACAAACCCTTGAGATTCCATAGCTCGAAGTTGCAGTTCCAAGTGGACGCCAAGATAATCGCAGAAAATTATATACGTCTTAATATTGTGGAATTGTATCGTGGTGACCACTGCCTGTCTTGGTGCACTGGAAAATCAAGATTTTACTTTTCACAATGGATGTCATCTGATCGACTCCGTAAGAGTCGAGGCTTCACAATTTTTCGGTCACTGCCTGTCATAGCACACTGGTTATGGACTTCCACTTTCGCAACACCGCGCAAACTTCCTGCAACCCCAAATTCAATTAAAGGAAAATCCAATCGCTTTAAAAGAATTCAATAAAATCGCAATTAAATCAAGTTAAAATAATTTATTTGTTCACTAAAATTCTCGATAAAGACTTTCGAATTTCAATCACAACAAATGCATGCACTGACTGTTAGCAGAGCGCAAGCATCGCAGCATATATTTATTTCATATCATTTTATTTTATTAAAATCTACCGAAATATAATTCCTTACAGATTAACCGTACACCTAATTAATACTAATAACACAATAGCTTGTACAATAAATTACAATGAATAACGTTAGTTATTAAATAATTAGCTAAATCCCTTTTCAACGCATCTCTCGAGCCGTCAAAATTGCAGTGATTTGAAGCCAAATTACAGCGATGAAGGCATCTAATCAGAGGTTCATTAGCTAAATAATGGGTTCTGTGCGTTTGAATAAAAAATTAAACACGTTCACGCAATGGCCTTTGAGGCACATAGAAAGGTATTAAAGAGAGCAACTCAGGAGAGTAGATTTTTCCATCAACTGTGTCCTTGATCAGAAAAAATCCTTGCATTTTACGTCTTACAGCAAGGCTTTCGATATTAAGCAAACAACAACGACTGGAATAGCTGGGCATTATATCAAGACTAAATAGACGGCGTAAAGCGAATCTGGAACACCGCTTCTGAGTCTTTTCAACTCGGCTAATGTTATTTTCGTGGAGAGGATCGTAGACGACAGGGGCGTATTCTATAGTGGATCTTACAAACCCAAGCTGGCGATAAGCCTTAGAAACAATGAAGTCTTGGTGAAGTTTAAAAGAAAGTTCAGCGTCGAATAGTTCTCCTAAGTCCGTTACCACATTCGGTCTCTCTATACTTTGGGCAACATTAAATGTATAAATAAATGATATAAGCTGTAGTCTGCGGGAGAATGACATAATTTGGCACTTAGCAAAATTAAGACGCAGATAATTAGATAGGCATCAAAATTCTAGTCGGAAAATATCGGATTGTAATTTTACACAATCATCAGAGCTCGATTTGGGGAGATATATTTTTAAATCATCAGCATAAAGTAGGCAGCTGCACCACTCAAATAAGCGGACAATATAATTTACGAACAAGACAAAAAGAAGAAGTCCCAGATCGTTGCCTTGAGTGACGCCCAAAATCACTAATATTTCCCTAGAGTACTCATTACCAATAGCAACGGTAAGTTTCTTGTTTGATAGGTAAAATTTTAACCAGCAGAGAATGTTCGAGTTTAATTTTTCTAGTAATATATTGTGATTTAAGGAATCGAAAGCTTTTTTTAAAATCGGTGTACAATTAATCTACCTGTAAATTGCAAACGGTTGATCTTTCATGAAAAAATCCATATTTTTCATTAGCGATATGGGCTTTTAGAATGCCAAACAACTTTTGATTCGCAAGGTTATCCAAAAATTTAGGAATAATAGACAACTTGACTATAAGCCTATAATTTGTTACTGAGCTTTTAATACCGGATTTTTAAATTGGAGATATAACTGATGTTTTCCATTCATTCAGAAATAAACGAAAACATATCGATTTATTTTAAATCACTTTTAAGGCTTGATAAAGTAAATATGAGCAGTTTTTTAGGAACAGTGGCGGAAGAAGATCGTAATTAGCACCCTTACTAGCATCTAAAGTCGGTAATTTTTGTAATATTTCATCTTCAGATAAAAGCAAGCTATCAATATCAACCACTTGAGAAATTTTGGACAATTCAAGGAATATAACCTACGGCACCAAATCAGTCAAAAATCGACCCGAAGTAATCAGAAAATAATTCGCACACACTCGACTTATCATTTGCTCTCCTATTGTTTTATTGCATAGATTGTGGCAAACCTGAAGAAGATCGCTTACTGTTTAAAAATCTTCAAAACGTCTTTGGCTTGGACTTTATACAATTTTCCATGGTATCTTTATATTTGCTATAAAGAAAATTGGAAAGAAAATCGAATTATCTTCTCCTACGAAGAAAAATATTTTTGTCAGCCAAAAGGCCGCTTCTTTTAAATTTTTTATGTGTCTTGTTCGTTATATTTTTTAAGTTCAGCAAACGTCGGTTTTGCCAAGGAAGATTGTATTTACGCTTAGAAAATTTCAACGGAGCATAAAGAGAGAGACCCCCGATAAGAATAGATTTAAAAACATCATACATCCGGTGCAGATCTGAGTTATTTAGCACATTGAACCAATTTGTAGAGCTAAAGAAATTATGCACGGCCGTGTGATCAGCTTTATAAAAATCAAATTGTAAAGAAGATTTAATCTCGTCAACATTGCAAAAACGATAGAAGCAAAATTTTAGCAAAAGAGATTTGTGGTGAACGGATTCGCTTAATAAAGGAAAATCGCATTTATGCAATTCTAATTTAATACTATCTGAAACGTAAGCTAGGTCTAGAATTCTGTTAATATCGTTCTTAGCATGATTTATTTGGAAAAGGCTTAAAGCATGCATTGCATCACAGAATCGATACAATATCACGTTTTAAATTAAAAGGTACGAGAAATCCTTCTTTTAACTGCCAGTCAATACTTCCTAAATTGAAGTCACCAAGAATACATAAAGATTGTTGAGAGTTTAACGAGTTAACAATAGATTCAACATTAAATAGGTGATCGTCGAAAATTTCACTTGAGCTGTTGGGGGGAATTTAACTAAAGATAAAAAAAATTTCATTTATTGACGAGCAAACATTTTTAAATTTTACTGGAATGCAGAGCTGCTCAACAAGGTCGCCTTCCCTTGCAAGCGTTACTTCTCTGCTGGTTAAATCAGAAGACACAACAATTAAAATGCCTCTACCTCTGGTGACTTCACTCAGATGAAAGCGATCTCTACGATAGACGGAGTAGAAATGATCGAAGATCTTTGACGACAGAAAACTTGCAGTTAACCAAGTCTCAGTAAGAGCGATTATTTCAAAATCATGCAAAGACGCAGCAAAGAAAAGTTACTTTGTTTTCGTCTGTATTCCGCCCGCATTATGATAAGACAAAGAAACAACGTTATTTGCATGACTAAGCTCGGAAGTTATTGAGAGTTTCGATTCTACGATGAGAGAGTGATTGCGCGTTGACGAATATGTCGAGTTGGTGCCGATAACTCTGCTGACAGTGGCAAATTCAATTGATCCGGTTAAGGGTTATTCAACAGGTTTGTTGGTTATGCGGCTACGGCAGAATCTGAGTTTTTTGGCTTAGTTACGAATCGAGAAAGTTTAATCGATAAAGGCCAAATTGATTTGTCGAAAACTTTATCGTACAGATATGCTGGAACACCCAGTTAAAAATTCACAAAGCGGAGTTGCGATAGATCTGCATCTTTTGTTTAATAGTTTGAATCAAGTTAAAGTAGTTAAAGGGAGTTTGAGGGCATCAGCAATAAATTTAATAATTGCATCTGGTTTGGTGTTAATGTTGAATTAAGAAATGTGAATGAATTTACTGGAATGCACAACTTGCAAGTTTTCACATACAGGTTCAGTCCCAAAAACACGCTTGATTTTAGAATATGATCTCCTTTTTAGGTTTTAACCCCGAACTGTACGCCACTGCTTTACAGGTTCATAATCGCACGGCGAATTTATTCTTATTTTACTCTAAGGAAGGTTATAAGAGTCGCAAGATAACGATTTTTCGAGTTCCACTATTTTCGCGGTAAACTTTTTTAAGAGTGACGACAGGTTCTCGATTTTACTAAAAGCAGATTCGTCAACTTCCACACACGAATGACACTGCCACAGTAAATTCGGGGATAAATGCACACCGCAAATACCCGGTCAATTAAGGAGAACTAGCGCTAAGTTAAGCGCTCAAAGAAAGTTTACATTCGCCACAGAATAATTGAATTTTTCCGCACACGACCGACACAGAGCAATGATCTTGACGAATTTATTGTGATGTTGTATGCCTATATGCACAGAAGTTACAGACTATCAAACAACGGAGCCGACATACAAACACGCCTTGCAATTCTTTTAGCCCTTGTCTCAAGAATGCACGTTCTATCGGTGTATGTTCGTTGTTTGATGTGCGCTCGCTATTTCTTAACACGATTGATAGCGAAGTTCGGCAGACGATGGCGAAACTTACCTACGCAATAAGTATTGTTGTATGCATTTACAAATATCTACACTTATGAACACCAAGAGCGGTTGATATATGGAGCAAAGAAAGAAAACCGATTCGCAAAGACCTTCAGAGAACCGAAAAAGAAAAAACAATTTGCTGGCCGGCCTACTCCCTGTCTTTGTTCTAAACTGAAGGGAACCAAGAAACGACAATAAGACCGCGAGTCGCTAGGTCACTATGTTGTTGTTGTTGTCACACTATTTACCTTGCACTAGATCACCGTTTTCGCATAATGACACGGGTGCGCTAGCCTTGCATAATATTGACCGTTAGTCAGTGCCCTTGAAATTGCATAAGGCCTAATGAAGGTCACAGGCGTGATGCACGTGGCGCACTTTTCCACTTCCTTTACACTAACTTCGCCAAATGTTAGTGTGAGGGACAACAAGGAGGAGACGTACCTGTGATTGCTTCTGCTTGAACCAGATATAGTTTTCTTTGATGAATCTGAGTATTTACACGTGGCGACGAATCTGAAGGATCAGTGTCCAGTGCTCTGCAAAATACATCGGTCAGATTGTCAATGTGGCCAGTTTTTCTAGCGTGATATATTCTATAGCCTTATATATCCTATTCCGTGATTCGGCAGCGTCTTCTCCAAAACAACCGACTAGAAGTCAATGTTTTTCCAAATTGAAAGGTAATTGGGATGATAGGTATATTAATATTATCTTCACTCTAAATATTACTTTTTGGTCAACGCTTGTAATTTTTGCAAACTTCTGATGCTCCGCAAATGGCCTACGAGAAGTATTCCTGTCGTGGAATCACATCCTCGTTTTGGAAGATCCACCCTGAGGGCGAGTTCTGTCCAAAACGATTTTTGAACATCTGCTTTCTTTTGTTTAAATGCCTCCTTATCATCATATTCTCTTATCTGTCATTTTTTAATATCGCTTTAATAGGCTAAATGCAGCACAAACTTGAAAAATCGAATCCAGCAATGTAATGGACGTATGCCATATTTTAAATTACTTTCAATCGGACTAAATTTTTCGGAATAATAATTTTTAATATTGAGAAAGTCCTTTGGCGTTGCGGCCAAATAGGACAAGCTTGAGTAGATTTCCTGTCAGGACATTCAAAACTTTTCCATCGAAAACCGTCAGGTACAGTCTAAAAGTTATTTCAATGATTTTATTTGGATTAGTTTTTGCTGTTTTTCAAATTTCTTAATTTGTTCTTTTAAATCAGATTCTTCTTTTAAAATAACTTCCTTAGTTTCCTTTATAAATTCCAAATTTAAAGGGCGACAAAACCTAGTTGACAGTGGCGTAAGATTATTCAAAAGAATTGTTCCTGTTGTACCCAAAAGTCTTAAAGGAATCACGGAGGTTGCGAATAGGGAAGATTCTGAGACGTGAGATGTGCTGGGATACTGGTAACCCTGTTTGTAAAGAGCTTGCCCACTGCTGCTTCCAAATCCACAGTAAAATTACTCATTGTGGTGAATACCCAAGACCATGGTGGGTACCCTAGGCCGTGTTGGAAAGAGCCTAATCGGAATCAGCTCCTAGGTGACGCCGGGAATAACGGGCAATGTCTGTCTAAAATCACAGGACAGCAGCAGTACAGCACCACCGAAAAGCCTGCTTTGCTGCCCCTTCATTTTAAATAACCTAGATACCGGCTGCAGTGCAATCTCGGTAAAATTATTCCCCCATCTAATTTAGGGAATAGGTGTTATCTATCTATCCATCTCTCTATTCATCTATCCATATATCTATCCTTCTATCATCAATCTTTCAACCTATCAATCTGTCAATCAATCAATATTTCAATACATCTATCCATCAATCTATCAATCTGACATTCTATCAATCTGTCAATCTATCAATATTTCAATATATTTATCCATAAATCTATCAATCTGTCATTCTATCAATCTATCAATCTGTCAATTTATCAATTTTTCAATCTATCAACCTGTTGTGATTATTAGGGGAATGTATCAGTCTGGCTCCTCCAGACTAATACCCAGACCTAATTATCCCTTTTAAATAATACTCCGGACACAGATAATTCATTTAAGTCCTTTTATTAATTTACTTATTATTTTAATTACAATTTTTGGATCCTACTCTAGCTCCTAATTGACTCGAAGGGCTTCCCTAGTTCCCTGTCTAACACTTAAGTCTACGCTCCGTTGTCGTGGCCCTTGGGTGAGTACATGCATCGGAGTTGAGACTTTGAATACTGAATCAAGAGTCGCCTTGTCGATGTTGATTCTTCCCTTTTATAAGGAGAAAGTGCTTAGGCTGCACTTTCTCGCCAAATCTGGAACACTTCCGCAAATGACGAACTGCTGCTGTGCAATCGCCTATTGCCCAATTTCGCTTTTCTCCATAACTTCGTGTAATAGCTGGTGCTGACGTAGTCGTTGTTCTCATTACCGCTGACCTACTTCTGCGTTCCAGTTCTAGTTCTGCTTTGGTGACGATATTGTGTCATTGTCTTCGATCGTTGCATTTCTTTTGTTTGCTTCTGTCTGTTATTCGCTGTTCTTGCGAAAACGATTGGCTGTTTGATTCACGCTAAGTCGTACAGTGAGTGCACGAATGTTGTAACTCACAACAAACCTATCAATATGTCAATCTATCAATCTATCAATCTTTCAATCTATCAATCTATCGATCTTTCAATCTTTAAATCTATCAATCTGTCAATCAGTCAATCTGTCAATTTCTCAATATATCAATCTTTCAATATATTTATCCATCAATCTATCATTCTGTCAGTCTGTTAATTTATCAATCTTTCAATCTATCAACCTACCAATCTGTCAATCTTTCAATCTATCAATCTTTTAATATATCAATCAATCAATCTTTCAATCTGTCAATCAATGAATCTATCAATCTTTCTATCTATCAATTCTTACAACTCACAAAAATGCTTATATCTCACGACACACGCACCAATGTCGCACCCGCACCAATGTCGCACCCGCACCAATGCCGCATATAGCTTAAAACATTCAGGCAGACTTCACCTTTCAAACAAAAAAAAACTGCATGCAAATCGGTTCAGCCAGTGCCGAGAAAGTTCAACACAAACACATTTCGCAACATTATTTTATATATTAGGTGTAGTAAAAAGAAATCCATTATTTTTGCATTAAATTGAGGGCTTTATTTAAGATAGTTAGAATGACCCGATTAAGGTCAAATATGCGCCGTTTTGTTCAATAACTTGTTGCCATTTTAAAGGAAATTTCATTATGCCTCTCTCATAGAAGCCCTCGTTCCTATTAGCAAAAAATTGAGAAAGTTGAATTTCAGAAGCCTCTCTTGAAGCGAATGTTTCACCAGCAAAATTGTTCGCCATGGACAGGAACAGATGGTAATCACTTGGTGCCAGGTCCGGACTATAAGGTGGATGCAGAAGAACCTCCCAACCAAACTCGCGGAGCTTCTGGCGAGTCACTATCGATGTGTGTGGCCTGGCGTTGTCCTGATGGAACACAAATCCTCTCCTATTGGCCAAAGCTGGCCGCTTATGGGCGATTGCTTCCTTCAGACGGTCCAATTGTTGACAGTAGAGTTCCGAGTTAAGAGTTTTGCCGTATGGGAGCAGCTCATAGTAGATAATTCCCTGCCAATCCCACCAAACACACAGCAAAACCTTCCTGGCCGTCAATCCTGGCTTGGCCACCGTTTCCGCCGGTTCACCGTGTTTCGACCACGACTGTTTTCGCTTGACGTTGTCGTAAGTGACCCACTTTTCATCACCAGTCACCAACCGCTTCAGAAATGGGTCGATTTTGTTGCAATTCAGCAGCGATTCGCAGATGGAATTTCGGTCTATGAGGTGTTTTGCGTTAACTCGTGTGGCACCCATACATCGAGCTTCTTTGTGTATCCAGCCTTATTCAAATGGTTCCAAACGGTTTTTTGTGCAATCTTTAGCTCTTTTGCAATCGAAACAGTGCTAACATGACGGTCGGACTCGATAATTTCCATGATTTTATCGACATTTTCGACAATTGGCCTTCCAGTGCGTGGTGCATCCTTGACATCGAAGTTACTGGAACGGAATCGACGAAACCAAAATTGCGCATGATTGGCTGTTACAGTATCAGGTCCATAAACGCTATTCACATTTTCAGCCGCCTGGCTTGCGTTTTCCCCTTATCGAAGAAAAACTGTAAAATGTAGCGAATTTTCTCTTTGCTGATGTCCATCTTTGACAAGCTCTCAAACAAAACTGAATCAATCAATCAAAAAAGTGTCAAAAAAGCTTTTTTAGTAGGAACTGTCATCTTTCTAATGCCCCCTAGCGGAACACGATCGGACTTATACAACGCGAGATGCAGATAAATAACGCCATCTATTGGAAAAATAATGGATTTCTTTTTACTACACCTAATATATAGACTAGCTGCCACCAAGGCTCGCTCCGCGAGCCTTTGCGCCAGCTTCGTATGACCCGCGCTCGTTTCCTCTCCCGCTACAGGTTGATATTGGGCAAAAGTAGTAAAAGTGGTAAAGTAGTATGTTTTTAAATACTCTAGGTTTTTATTCATTCTTTGTGTGAAATTTAAACATTATGCTATAAACTTTTATTTAAACTACTATCGACCAATAATTCCTCCTCTCCCACGGAAACGTGGCATTGTTTTATAACCTTAACTGTGAATATAATAGACTCAATATTCACTGAAATGCACTTACTCTCGATTTAAATAAAAATAAATTTTTTTTTATGATTTGAAAGTTTGTTACATTAAAATTTTAAATAGCTTGGTGAATTCGTATTTTTTGCCCAAGCCTACTTTGCTGCTTTTTCATTTTAAATAACCTAGATACCGACTGCAGCGGTAAAATTATTCCCCTATCTAATTTGGGGAATAGCTGTTATCCATCTATCCATCTAACTATCCATCTATCCACCGCACAAAAAGTAAACAAACGGCTACTTTGACAGCGTGCCATCGGAAGACGATCTTCAAATTTTCCGTTCAAAATTGTAGCTTGAAGAACATTGCCCAGTATTTTTGTTGTGACTAATCGTGTACCGTTGCATAGCTTAGGTGCATTTAAATTCCGAAGCAAAATGATAGGTGAACCAGTGTTAATCGTAAGTTATGTGGTGGCATTCCTGGTAAATCCAGCGAATTCAAAAATTCAACAGGATAGTTTACTGCTTCGTCAGGATTGGTAACAGCGTCGATTGATTTGAACAATATCTCATTGCCGGGCAATGACTGTTGTATTTTAAAGTTAATAGCGTCAACATCGATATTTTTTGCAGCTAAAATAACTCGTTCACGAAACCACGCATGATTAAGATAATTAGCTTTTAAATCTGGAAATATGCTTTCAATCAAAGCATTTTTCGCATTTACCATGTTGCAGAAATTTCCTGGCAATTTGATGCATCGTGTGTCCCCATGCAATGGTATTGTTCCGTTTCTAATGTTGAGCAATTGCTCGGAGAATGATAGTTCCAATGGATCGATTTGCAGTTGAACACGTATATTTGTGTTAAAACATAATGTACTGACATTTCGCCATAGATGTGATTGTTTTGTACACGCGTTGATTTCATCCGCATATGTAACGCGGGGAATAACGGGCAATCTCCGTCTAAAATCACAGGACAGCAGCAGTACAGCACCACCGAAAAGCCTGCTTTGCTGCCCTTTCATTTTAAATAACCTAGATACCGGCTGCAGTGCAATCGCGGTAAAACTATTCCCCCATCTAATTTAGGGAATAGGTGTTATCTATCTATCCATCTCTCATATTTCCATCTATCTAGTCCTCTATCATTTTCAACCTATCAATCTGTCAATCAATCAATATTTCAATACATCTATGCTGACGCTCTATCAATCTGACATTCTATGAGTCTGTCAATCTATCAATATTTCAATAGAGTTTCGATAAATCTATCAATCTGTCATTCTAAGAATTTTCTTCTGTATATATCTCTTAAATCAAAAAATCATCCTTTATAAAATCAAATATTTCTTATTTTATAGACCTTGTTTAATTTTCTTGTTTCTGTTCTTTTTAATTCGTCAAATTTTCTAATCGAATGGCAGAATTGTTTATTTCTACTCTTAAAATTCTATCAGTACATAATCACTTTAAATTTCAATTTCAAGATTTCTTTTATGCTTACAAGTTTGCTTTGTTTTTTCAAAAAGTCTTATTAAATTTAATTTTCGCCAGTTTCAATTTCTTTAGGTGTTTCATTACTGTTGTTTTACTCGATCCATCTTTTTTATCTATTTAAAATTTGTTTTTTAATATAATCCCTTTCCGCATACTTTACTTAATTATTATTATTCGATTTCTTATTCAAATATGTATCAACCAAACTATCATATTTTACGTTGATACGTTCATTTTTGACATTTTTATTTCGTATACATTTTTAATTCTAGCTTTCAATAAAATCTTTTTTTCTCTTTCTCTTTCTATTTTTATTTATTTATTTATTAATTTTTTTTTTTTTTTTTTTTTACTCTTTAATTTTTTCAACATTTTTCTTTTCTCATTTTTTTTTTGTTAACTGTTCCATACATTTTATTTTTTATTTTTCTTTATATTGAGATGCGTTTTTATATAAAATATTTGTATAATATATATATAATATTTTTTTTTTTTTAACAAGGGATGTGTTATGTAACAAAAATACCTATCTTTTCAAGGTATTGATTTTAATAAAAAAAAATTTTTTTCTTTTTCGACTGCATATACAAATATTTAATAAATATATGTATATGGTTGTTTATACTTACCAACTTATTTTCTCTTTTGTTATTATTCTTCCCTTCTTGTTCTTCTGGTCGGACCAAAGTGTTTACAGTCATCGCCAGTTTTATTTCCACTGAGCGTCATCTTGTGCCTAAGCTTCTCTTGAAAATAAACAAATATACAAATTACTATGCTCGAGTCCCTACTGTTTTGCTATACTTTTTACTTTTCGTTCTTTTGGAACGTTTTGGTTTGGTTTTAATTGTCATAATGCGTTGCTTCATTGAGCTTATGCATTGCCGAATTTGATTGCTCAATTCATTTAATTTTATTTTCTGCTTATTAGTGCTTTTAATTTCAAAGATTTTATTTAAATCAAAACGAATACCGGGGCTTGCTCTAAATATGCGTGACTGTATGCCTTTAAAATAGTTTATCAGATTTCTGGGTTTTTAATATGTTTCGCTAGGAAATTCTTATTTAAACATCGCCTTAAGCGATGTTAAAAAGAAAATACTTGTCATAATTAAGTTTAAAAACGGTTAGACCTCACCTTACGTGATGAAATCTGTGTTTTTCAATGACCCGCGCTCGTTTCCTCTCCCGCTACAGGTTGATATTGGGCAAAAGTAGTAAAAGTGGTAAAGTAGTATGTTTTTAAATACTCTAGGTTTTTATTCATTCTTTGTGTGAAATTTAAACATTATGCTATAAACTTTTACTTAAACTACTATCGACCAATAATTCCTCCTCTCCCACGGAAACGTGGCATTGTTTTATGTCCTTAACTGTGAATATAATAGACTCAATATTCACTGAAATGCACTTACTCTCGATTTAAATAAAAATAAATTTTTTTTTATGATTTGAAAGTTTGTTACATTAAAATTTTTAATAGCTTGGTGAATTCGTATTTTTTGCCCAAGCCTACTTTGCTGCTTTTTCATTTTAAATAACCTAGATACCGACTGCAGCGGTAAAATTATTCCCCTATCTAATTTGGGGAATAGCTGTTATCCATCTATCCATCTAACTATCCATCTATCCACCGCACAAAAAGTAAACAAACGGCTACTTTGACAGCGTGCCATCGGAAGACGATCTTCAAATTTTCCGTTCAAAATTGTAGCTTGAAGAACATTGCCCAGTATTTTTGTTGTGACTAATCGTGTACCGTTGCATAGCTTAGGTGCATTTAAATTCCGAAGCAAAATGATAGGTGAACCAGTGTTAATCGTAAGTTATGTGGTGGCATTCCTGGTAAATCCAGCGAATTCAAAAATTCAACAGGATAGTTTACTGCTTCGTCAGGATTGGTAACAGCGTCGATTGATTTGAACAATATCTCATTGCCGGGCAATGACTGTTGTATTTTAAAGTTAATAGCGTCAACATCGATATTTTTTGCAGCTAAAATAACTCGTTCACGAAACCACGCATGATTAAGATAATTAGCTTTTAAATCTGGAAATATGCTTTCAATCAAAGCATTTTTCGCATTTACCATGTTGCAGAAATTTCCTGGCAATTTGATGCATCGTGTGTCCCCATGCAATGGTATTGTTCCGTTTCTAATGTTGAGCAATTGCTCGGAGAATGATAGTTCCAATGGATCGATTTGCAGTTGAACACGTATATTTGTGTTAAAACATAATGTACTGACATTTCGCCATAGATGTGATTGTTTTGTACACGCGTTGATTTCATCCGCATATGTAACGCGGGGAATAACGGGCAATCTCCGTCTAAAATCACAGGACAGCAGCAGTACAGCACCACCGAAAAGCCTGCTTTGCTGCCCTTTCATTTTAAATAACCTAGATACCGGCTGCAGTGCAATCGCGGTAAAACTATTCCCCCATCTAATTTAGGGAATAGGTGTTATCTATCTATCCATCTCTCTATTCATCTATCCATCTATCTATCCTTCTATCATCAATCTTTCAACCTATCAATCTGTCAATCAATCAATATTTCAATACATCTATCCATCAATCTATCAATCTGACATTCTATCAATCTGTCAATCTATCAATATTTCAATATATTTATCGATAAATCTATCAATCTGTCATTCTATCAATCTATCAATCTGTCAATTTATAAATTTTTCAATCTATCAACCTGTTGTGATTATTAGGGGAATGTATCAGTCTGGCTCCTCCAGACTAATACCCAGACCTTATTATCCCTTTTAAATAATACTCCGGACACAGAAAATTCATTTAAGTCCTTTTATTAATTTACTTATTATTTTAATTACAATTTTTGGATCCTAATCTAGCTCCTAATTGACTCGAAGGGCTTCCCTAGTTCCCTGTCTAACACTTAAGTCTACGCTCCGTTGTCGTGGCCCTTGGGTGAGTACACGCATCGGAGTTGAGACTTTGAATACTGAATCAAGAGTCCCCTTGTCGATGTTGATTCTTCCCTTTTATAAGGAGAAAGTGCTTAGGCTGCACTTTCTCGCCAAATCTGGAACACTTCCGCAAATGACGAACTGCTGCTGTGCAATCGCCTATTGCCCAATTTCGCTTTTCTCCATAACTTCGTGTAATAGCTGGTGCTGACGTAGTCGTTGTTCTCATTACCGCTGACCTACTTCTGCGTTCCAGTTCTAGTTCTGCTTTGGTGACGATATTGTGTCATTGTCTTCGATCGTTGCATTTCTTTTGTTTGCTTCTGTCTGTTATTCGCTGTTCTTGCGAAAACGATTGGCTGTTTGATTCACGCTAGGTCGTACAGTGAGTGCACGAATGTTGTAACTCACAACAAACCTATCAATCTATCAATCTATCAATCTTTCAATCTATCAATCTATCGATCTTTCAATCTTTAAATCTATCAATCTGTCAATCAGTCAACCTATCAATTTCTCAATCTATCAATCTTTCAATATATTTATCCATCAATCTATCATTCTGTCAATCTGTTAATTTATCAATCTTTCAATCTATCAACCTACCAATCTGTCAATCTTTCAATCTATCAATCTTTTAATATATCAATCAATCAATCTTTCAATCTGTCAATCAATCAATCTATCAATCTTTCTATCTATCAATTCTTACAACTCACAAAAATGCTTATATCTCACGACACACGCACCAATGTCGCACCCGCACCAATGTCGCACCCGCACCAATGCCGCATATAGCTTAAAACATTCAGGCAGACTTCACCTTTCAAACAAAAAAAACTGCATGCAAATCGGTTCAGCCAGTGCCGAGAAAGTTCAACACAAACACATTTCGCAACATTACATTCAGGCAGACTTCACCTTTCAAACAAAAAAAAACTGCATTCAAATCGGTTCAGCCAGTGCCGAGAAAGTTCAACACAAACACATTTCGCAACATTATTTTATATATATAGATTCACAACATCAATGGCTATCGGGTGAGCTACAACCAACATTTTATTTCGAGAACTATATATTTTTCATTAAGAAAATGGTCAAAAAAAGAGTGTTTTTTATGTGTTAAATTAAAAATTGCCCCATTTTGTCAATGTTATTTTTTGTGTTTTTTTTTTTTGTTAAAGCGCACACGATTTTGATGAATAATTTTTTTTTATTTTTGTCGGATTACCCTAACTTACGAAACCGTGTACGCCGCGGAGGTACTTTTTAAAAAGCGTGTTTTTCGCCGCCATTTTTAAAATAGAACGAAAAAGACAAATAAAATGCAATAACATTTTTTTCGGATTGCCAATAAATAAAACAATAATCCTGCAAACTTAAAACCCCGTTTTTTATTTGGCTTAATACCAAAAAAAAAAATAAGGGTGTTATAGTCAGGCGAGCCTGACAATAAAATACCCGACACAGACACACATGCTTAAATCATTTTTGAACCACGCCCAAAAAACAGGACCACTAAGTCAGAATATACAACAGCTTTTGAAGGCCATTTAGGACCCCATATACCGACTTTTGTTACATTTCTTTATGAAAACCACCCCTTTTCCACGCCCACTTTTCAATTTTTTTTGCAATTCTAATCGGAAGCTTAAATAAACGGTCAAATTTTAAGTTTCATTGAAATACAGTGAAGCGACTCATATGCGGACACTGACGGTTCGCGAAATTTTGTGCGGATATTGGAGGTGTCCGCATATGGGCGGGGATAGTATAGCGTTATGCAAATAAAAACATTTAAAGTTCAAAATTCAATATTGCGTGGCGCTTTTCAATTTTCAATTAGAGTTCTGCTTAACGCAGTTTATGGCTTAATTTCACTTCTAGTAATACAATATTAGAAGCAAATCCCAATCTATACTTAACTTTAGGTATATTAATACTGTTAATGTCAGGGACAATAAAGGCAAACGTACCTGTATGTGATGCTGAGGACGGTGGATTGGTTCTCTCCTTGTTTTATGTTTGTCGGCGGTTGCGCGACGCGAATTTAAGGTTCTGAATGTTGATCGGTTTTCTGTTTGTTTTGTCTGTCGATGATTGCACGACGCGATGGAAAAATTTGTTTGTTATAAAGTTACAAAATAATCGGCCTTCTCGGCGCTTATTGTTCTAAATTTCAGTTTTTTGTTTTGTTGGTCACTGCACTAGAATAACTTTGATTTTTTTTTATTGAATGCGGAACGGCGAGGCGCGTCTTAGCGGTTGCGATCAAAGACTCTACTAACTTCGCTCGAGCTCGAGCTGTTGAACCCGAGAGCACAAAACGTTTCGTTGAAACGGTTCGATTAAGGGCTCGCGCCCATAGCGGCTACGGCTACGTCGAAAAACGGACAAATACTTTAGAATGAGTAAAATCGCACCGCTAAAATTTAAGAGGATCCTACATCATTATTTGAAAACTACCTCGCAACGAAAAATATTCAATTCTCAAAATATCCCCGTATCGAACTCTCGCAATTCGAAACATTGGAGCCTAAGCTTTATGATTGAATGTATCCCAAAATTGGATGTTGAGCTTAATACAGTTACAAATAAAGTAATCAGTACAAAGAAATCAGTAATTTAGAATTTTTTCTAACTATTTACGAAGGTTTTTAGATTTATTGTTATTTTAGTGTCCGTATATGAGAGGTGTTATACTCCAAAAATATGAAAATTTCCTGTCCGTTTTAAAGAGTGTCCGCATTTGGGAGTGTCCGCATATGAGAGGTGAGTGTGTACTGAAAGAAGGTCGTTAAGCTAAGATTTTAAAATTTTGTCCGATTATAAGAGGTGTCCGCATATGAGAGTGTCCGCGGAGTGGAGGTTTCACTGTATATCGAAAAAGTCCGATTTTGGGGCAGTTTTGGGATTTTTGTAACAGACCCTTGTACTAGCGGTACCCTTAATAATTGACCGACTAAGGAAATTTTTTGGAAGGATGTTTTTATCTACAAAGGAAGCATAAGTGCCAAATTTCGTTCAAGTCCCATTTGAATTTCGGGTGTAGGGGACAATTTTCGAAAAACGCCCTTCTGCCACACCCACTTTTAAAATTTTTGAAAATCGTATAACTTGTCTTGAAACATGTAAAAATATCAAATTTCATCAAAATATGTTGAAAAACTTCGATTTTAGAGCATTATTTGTGATTTTCGTACCGACGCCAGTACTGGAGGTTCCCCTAAAAATGGTCCGATCGGGTCCACTCTCGAACATGTTCTTACTTATGTTGCCGTGAGCACGCGTACCAAATTTTGTCAAGATAGCTCAACTCCTTCGATATGATAACTGTATACAGACAGACAGACGGACATGTCTAAATCAAATCTCCTAGTGACGCTGATCATTTCTACAGTGACTACCACTCAAAATGGTCCACCTACTAAATCTTTATTTTAAATGCGTATATCTTGAAATATATAACTGTTACAACAAAACTGTTTGAGAAACATAAATTTATTCAATTTTCAACATAAAAAACTTAACTTTATTCATTTTAAACAAAAAACTTGGAAGTTATAACAAAAATAAAAATATTCGCGCTAAATTCATGCGTCACTCAAAATGGCTGACTTTACATTGAAGCGGGATAACTAAAAAAATTTCCAAAAATTTGTGGTTTTAATATTAAGTCGGATATCCTTTTCGTTAAATAATGGATTTTAGTCGGGTTGGAACGGATTGGACTAGCTTTTTTACATTCCGTGGGTTAATTTTAACCCATACCGCTTTTGAGGCAGTTTCAAGGTATTTTATACTACTAATGTAATGTTTTTGGATTTGAACTTATAATTTTTTCCAAAAATCCTCTTTAATATTGAGATTGCATGAGTGTGGGGGCATCTGAAGCACTTTGGGATAATTTTATAGTCACCATTTCTTGACGATTCCAGCAATATTCTCAGGTTCATTAGCTTAGTAGAAGTGATATGTCCCTGATATACCTAACTTCCGCCCGCTTTGGATTAAATTTTCTAGTAATATTTTAGAATAGTGGTTTATAACCATACTTCCATCAATCAGGCATAGATTACCCACCTCAGCTGCCGAGCAAGGGCCCTAGACCAATACATCTTCATGGTAGAATTAATAGAAAGAAGCCATTTATCAGCGGAAAAAATAGGATTCAACCTTTTAAATTCACTCACGCCTGCCAGATAAATGATTTAGAGTTCTGGAACAATTTAGTTTTTGTCAAGAACCGAAATATAATATAATAGATAGAGTAAATGTTTGGCGAAAACCGAAGGGTGAACTCAATGTTAAGCGTCTACTGCTTAGCATGGTGCGGGGCATGTTTTGGTCTTGGGCCCTTGCTCGGCAGCTGGGGTGGGTAATCTATGCCTGATCAATGGAAATATGGTTAAGAACCACTTTTCGAAAATATTACTAGAAAATTTAATCCGAAGTGCGCGGAAGTTATACCTAACAGGGACATACCACCTCTACTAAGCTTATGAGCCTGAGCATATTGCTGGAATAGTCAAGAAATGGTGACTATAAAATTATCCCACAGTGCTTCAGATGCCCCCACACTCATGCAATCTCAATATTAAAGAGGATTTTTGGAAAAAATTATAAGTTCAAATCCAAAAACATTACATTAGTAGTATCAAATACCTTGAAACTGCCTTAAAAGCGGTATGGGTTAAAATTAACCCACGCAATGTAAAAAAAACTAGTATAATCCGTTCCAACCCGACTAAAATCTATTATTTAACGAAAAAAATATCCGACTTAATATTAAATCAAAAATTTTTGGAAATTTTTTTAGTTATCCCGCTTCAATGTAAAGTGGGCCATTTTGAGTGACGCATGAATTTAGCGCGAATATTTTTATTTTTGTTATAACTTCCAAGTTTTTTGTTTGAAATGAATAAAATTAAGTTTTTTATGTTCAAAATTGAATCAATTTGTTATGTTTCTCAAACAGTTTTGTTGTAACAATTATATTTTTCAAGATATAGGCATTTCAATGAAGATTTAACAGGTGGGCCATTTTGAATGGTAGTCATTGTATTATATATACATTTTGTATGGTCTATCTCGACTGGTGCTGGGTGTTACACACAACCACACAAACGCAATATACCCTCGACACAGAGTGTGTCGGGTATAATGATGAAAATACCCTTAATTTTCGTACTCAAGACCACAATGTCCCCTTAAGGAGCCCAACTGAAATTTCGGCAACGAGGTGGTGAAAGAAATGTCTAAGAAAAAACCAATTCATTGTGATTAGAGCTTTTTGGCAACTGAGGGCTTTTATATATAAAAACCCTTGGATTGTTTGCTTACTAACTAAGGGTTTGTTTTTATGAAAGCCTGTGTATGCGTTATGTGTCATTAATTCCCAGCCCCAAATTTTTTAGCATTTCTATCTGGAAATAATAAGCAGGAACGCGGAAACACGAGGCACAAAGTAATCAAGTGAAATACTAATCGTTGTAGAATTGCAAACACTACATCTGATGAAAATATTGGACCACGTTGTTCACACATTTTTTTTTTTATAAACTGTTGAACCCTTAAGCCATGCACTATCATGCATGATACTCAGCCAATGCAAGGGTTCGTGTACAAGAAATTTCTACCAGTGTCTAGGGTTTAAGTAATTTTTATTGAATAACATGAAACAAGTTATTTATTCAATGTGTTTTGTATACAAGGATCTCGATTACGAATTCTCAACGTTCTCTGCGTTCGGAAACGAACGGTTTGGCTATAATATTCGGTGGCCTTAATCACGCCGAGCGGTTCCGTTTGGGTGGTCAAGGCACAATCAGCGTTCCGAACGGAAGATCTTTAAGAATTGCAATACAAGGCAAAATGGATCATTTCACAAGGCAACCTTCAAGTCGGCCATCTCTTATTAATGCAAGAGGACAGAAATCCACCCCAAAGGTGCTAACTATGTCGCGTCGCAACGGTTTTTTATGGGACGGATTGTGTCGTACGTGTAGCCGATTTCCAAACTAGGACTGTAATGTTACGTCTTCCAATCCACAAATTAGCTATAATATCGTCTTCTTGCAGCCTTCGGCCTTCAAGGAACCGGAACGTTTGGTCTGGGCCCCTATTATGGTTTGCGTAAACGCAACATTTTTGAACGCAATCGAACATTTGGTATTATAGTTCGCGAAATGCGACAATGTGCTCGCGGGAAACGCAATTCATTTTTTCCCTTTCGCGATTTGCGTATGCAAGTAATTACGGTTCGCGTTTCTACCTGTCAAAACCGTTCGATAAACGCAAATTCTGTTCGTTAGGTAAAGAGCTAACGAGTTGTGTGCCATAGCAAGAAAATATGAGTTTTTTCAACATTTTTTCCTTAAAAAGGAAGAATTTTTATTTGAGGAAAAACTTAAACATTAATTAGCGTCGGACAGGCAAAGAAGTAGCACTTTATGTCAGCAAAGCAAAGAAATCTAAGTTATTTCAAATATTTTAAAATTAAAATGAGAACTAAGAATTTTTATTTTAGGGAAACTTAACGAAAATTGAGCAAACAAGCCAAAAGCAGTTTGAGGAGATGGTAATAAAATTTTTGGTGGCTGCACAAACTTCTTTCAGGCACAAAGAGACGGTAGGTTGAGCTAATCCTGAATTGGAGTCTTGCCCAATTTGATGTTGGTAGCCACCTTGTCCCAAAAATTTCACCGTCGTTGCTAGCTTCCTTTCGGCTGTAATCGCAAAGGAACGAATGGGATTTCTAAGCTCGCTTTAAATTTCGCTTAATACATATGTGCACGCCTCTTTGGAAAGCCGAAAATTTTTAACGAAGCTAAAAGAAAAATATATTAAATCTTTATTTGCAAATTTTTCAGCACATATTTACCTTTTCGATTTCGTCTTTCGTTAGATTCGCTCCTTTCCGAACCTCCATCCAACCATAATGCCACGGAGTCCATTTTTTCACTCTTTATTTATATGAATTTTTAGACTTCAAAACTAAACACATAACTTAACCCTTTCGCGATTCGATCAAAATGCAATTCTTTGACAATTGTTTGAAAGTAAATGTAAGTATTACCCACTGAAAACACTTTTCCCTCCGTAAAACATAGTATGCAACATTGCTTCTGTTCGAACGAGTTCTATAATACCGAAATATTTACGCAACGCAACTTGGTATCGCAACGCAATTGCGAACGCAACGCAAACCATAATAGGGGCCCTGATCTTTGTTAATCAATTAATTACTTAATTTTAATTGAAGAAAGAAAGAAAATCTAAAATGAATGAAATTGAATGTGTACATGAAAAGCAAAGAACTTTTCTTGACTTGTTATAGCTTCTTAGATTTATTTTATGTACCTTTCAATTTTGTAGAATCTTATTTTCTTACTTACCTTCGACTGGTTTAAAATATTACTTGCTCCTTTAAATAGTATCAGCCCCTTAATCAAAAAGCAATATTCTGTCATCTCAAGACTGAGTCGATTTGTATACTTTTGGATCCTAATCCCGTTTTTTAATTACAAAAAGCCAGTCAGTGCGAAGCTTTAGAATCACGCATATATAGTGCTAGAGAATTGAATAAATGTTAAGTTGAAATTTCAAATGTTTGAGTTTTTGCAACCACGTTGCGATTTAACCATACAGGGCTGGTACTCGGCGTTTAAAAGGGCGAAAGAAAAATATCCGGTAAGTACCTTTGTTAAAATTACACATTCTGGTTAATACCCAAGACCGTGGTGGGTACCCTAGGCGGTGGTGGAAAGAGCCTAATCGGAATCAGCTCCTAGGTGACAAACATAAATATATATGCCACACGAGCCAGAGTAAGTTAGTTCGGTGTTTGCCGTGTGTTGTATTTTCTTCAAATTAAATTGAAAAGATAAAAAAATTGTTTAAGCTGTTCAGCATCGGGTGGTCGGGCTTCCGGGATTGGTCTTTGATGGCAGCGAAATCCAGGCTACCATATGACCCAGAAAAAGATCATTCAAACACGAAAAATCACAACACAGCTATGCTCCGATATCCCAAAACCTGAGCACTCTCAACCGTTAGATTGGGCAATCTCAGGCACGATTAGTCTCTTCTCTCCACGCGATTTCCCGAAGCTGCAATGGTTTGGAAAATCAAGTGCAGTTATACTAGTTTTATAAAACGTACCCGCGAATCGCAATGGTAAAGAAACACAAAGCGATTATGCTTCTTTAAAAAAAAAAAAAAAAACCCGTAATGCATTGGTTAGAAGCACAAGTGCAGTTAGGCTATTTTTAGAAAACGTATTGGCGAACCGCAATGATTAAGAAACACAAGCGGAGTTATGCTACTTTTAATACACGTACCCGCGAACATCAATGGTTAAGAAACACGAAGCAACTATGCTACTTTTATCAAACACAAACGCGAACGGCAACGGTTAAGAAACACAAACGCAGTTATGCTTCTTCTATTAAACGTACTGGTGAACCGCAATGGTTAAGAAACACAAAGCGATTATGCTACTTTTATCAAAAACAAACGCAAAAATTTATGGTTAAGAAACAGTTTTTTTGCATTATTTTTAAAATTATTATTTTTAAAACTGAAGACGCAATCGTTTGCCATGGAGCCCGAATAACCGAAAACCAATACCATTTATAAATTTTTTTATATAAATCATTATTTTTATATGGAATAATCAATGGTCGTTGCATAAAAAAGAAATAAAAAGAGCGTAATTTTTTTTTGGGTTTTTAGTTTGTTTAGCGCACTTACAAGCTATTTTCAATGGAATCATTGGAATTTGTCAATGAACTTTGAAATATGAAATAAAAATGAGGATTAATTTAAAAATGTGAGTTGGCACGAACCACGGTGTGGAGTTGGTTGATATATGGAGACAACCTAAAGGTCTCTTTGTTATAGTTGGGGAAAAAGGAGAGTACGAAGGCCATTCAACATCAGAGCTTTGCTAACATGTAGCCATCAGGATCTTCTATAATTCCTTTGAGCACTTAAATTTTTTTTTTGTCTGTTCTTTGTACAAATTGCTATGGCAATATTGATCTTTCGATTTAATATATTTTCGTGCATGTAATTTTTTTTTTTGCAAATGGGGCGGTGAATACATTTCTACTACCGGTGAAACAAGTCCCACTCCATTCCGAGCTCAATCGAGGTTCAATCAAGCATGCACAGTTTCTTCCGCTAAATCTATTCTATTTAACCGAAAAGCAAGCAAATTCATTACAATTAAATGGCACCAAACGAGGTGCCGAATTGTATTAGCCATCTGACAATAAAGGATACCAAAACAGGAACGTTCGACGAAATACTTCAGAGTTAAATTCAAATTGACATTCTTGTTAAAAGTTTACTACATAGCACGTGGCTTAAACTCCAGTTTTTAAGGAATTTATTCAAAATTTCAACCTTTTAAATTCGCAAAACCGAAAATGCCATTTGATAACCAAAACTTCCATTTGGTTTAAATTGAATAAAAAATTTCCCGGTGGAAACCAGTTTTTTGGCGAACGGCTGACAAATGCATTGTTCTGAATTCTCTGTTTGTTGAAGTTTTATGTAGTGAAAGAATACTTAAGGTTTTAAAAACCACAAAAAGAGAACAAACGAAAAAGAATTTCGTGCTAAATATGGAAAATATCAATGAAGGTATGGAGATTTGAAATATTCCTTTACTTTGTACAAATAGATGTCACAGTTGTGGTATTGCGGTGTTAAAATATGTTCTTTTTTATACAAAAATGCATTAATGATTTTTGATTTTAGTGGAGTGACTTCAGGAGGTTCCAGAGGGTTCCACGACATATATATTATTTCTGAAAGGGTATTTTGTGTGCTTGTATATGAATGTAAAATATTTCGCGTCCGTTCAAGTCCGCTGCCAAAATTTCACTTTATTTCGTAGGACAAAGGCTAAAAATGCCAATGTTTTCAAAATTTGGATTGAGAAACAACATGATGCTACTGTGGCGGGTTTTGATAAAATTATCGGGCTGGGTTTATAGTGTTATTTTTTGGTTTGGGCAAAATTTTCATGAGTTCCGAAAAAGATGAAAGTTTTATATGAAAAAAACTATTTTAGGTGTATGGGAGGTGGGTGGTGGGCGTGACCGAATGTGGGGAAACTTTTATATTTTATTACTAATACCAAGAGAAATACATGTGCGAGAATTTATTGCTCTACAGCAACTCCTATTTTATTCCGCAAAAACTGGATATTTAACCACTGTGCATAGGGAACACGGAATCATAGCCCAAAAGGAGTGCTATATATAGATATATATATATATATAGATATATAAAATATATATAATATAATATATATGAAGCGTTTGTTCAATTTTAATTTAATTTTATTTGTGCAAACTAAAAAGATTAGAAAACAATTAGTCGATAAGTTTTTGTAAAATTACAGAGCGAGCAGTCCGCATCGCTTGCTGTCTGGTCTCAAGAGAGAGAGCTTCGAGCGCATATCCAATGACCTATTTTGTCATCAGCTGACTCTCTCAAACGACCGCTTAACAAGGTGACCAGCTGTCACGGTGCGGTGCAAGGTTGCCACAGTAGCCCCCTTGGAGTTTTTTAAGCTGAAAAGGCTGGCTTGAGGCGGTCTATTGAAATCTTTTGTTTTTTACCGGATCTTTCGATTTCAAAATATTTCGGATGGCGTTCCACTACCTTGAAAGGCCCGCTGTATGGTGACGACAAGGATGGTCTAATTGAGTCATCTCGTAGGAAAACATATTCGCAAGAGCGCAGCTTAGGCTGAATAAAAATATATTTCGGAGAATGCCATGTAGTTTCGGTTGGTCGGAGGTCTTGCATAGTTTGGCGCAGCTGCTGAACGAATTCGGATGCTGGCGTGGAGTTGGCATCGGCTAAGAATTCAGAAGGAAGCCTCAGGGTGCACCCGAATACTAGCTCCGCTGGTGTGCATTTTAGGTCTTCTTTGAATGTCGAACGTAAGCCTAGCAGTATCATCGGCAAATATGTTGACCAATTGTTCTTTCCGTGGCAAAGAATGGCTGATTTTAGAGTACGATGCCACCTTTCTATTAGGCCGTTGCTCTGTGGGTGGTAAGGTGTCGTTCGAAAGTGCCGTATTCCCAGTAACTTCATTAGCTCTTGGAACAACGAGCCAACAAATTGCCTGCCTAGGTCTGTAGTAAGGTCCATTGGAATCCCGAAGTGCGCGATCCAGCCGGATATCAAGGCTCGCCCAACTGTTTGTGCTGTCATGTCGGGTATTGGAATGGCTGCCGGCCACCGCGTAAAGCGGTCGATAATCGTTAGGCAGTACCGATTACCATCAGATTCTGGGAACGGGCCAACAATGTCGAGGTGGATGTGCTGGAATCTCTGGGATGGAAGGTTTCTCCTGACCAAAGGCGCTGATGTGTGTCGGCTTATTTTATTGCGCTGGCATTCGTTACAGCTCCTAGCAAAAGCGATGCTGTCTTTCCGAATTCCTGGCCACACAAATCTCTCGATCATCAGTCGTGCGGTAGCCCTTGAGCCGGGGTGTGCGAGAGTATGGGTAGCCTTGAGAAAGCGTTGCCGGAATTTCTTTGTATAAATGGGCGAATTTTATCGGTAGAGAAATCGCAATATAATGACTTTTTACTGCAAGGAAGAGCAAAACGTTTTAGTTTTAATGAATGATCGTTACTAATCTGATTCAGGAATGTATGCAGCTCCTCGTCGGTTTCCTGATCTTTAGCCAGTAGCTCGTAATCGATTATTTCTCCGTCGATCTGCTGAATTCTCGAAAGTACGTCTGCGACGATGTTCTTGTTACCTTCTATGTGCCTTAAATCCGTGGTGATTTGACTAATAAAGTCTAGTTGGCGCGCCTGGCGGTCTGAGGTCTTTTCGAGCTTTTTCTTAAAAGCGAATGTCAGCGGTTTGTGGTCCGTGTAGATATGGCACTGTCGTCCTTCCATAAGGTAACGAAAATGACGAACGGCCAGATAGATTGCCGTCAACTCACTGCCATATGTGCTGTATCTGGACTCTGCAGCGGAAAATTTGCGTGAAAAGAATCCCAGTGGCTCGATTTTGGAACCGTTGATTTGCTGTAGCACAGCGCCAGCCGCTGTGTTGGACGCGTCCACCAAAAGGGATAGTTCGGCATTTGGAGTAGGATGCGCAAGCAAAGTACAATCTGCAAGCTGTTGTTTGCAGGCGTTGAAGCTGCCGTCTGCCTCTTGCGTCCACTTGAGAGGAGTCCTGTCGTTTTTAATATTGCCCTTGATCATCGTGAAAAGCGGCGCCTGTACTTCAATAGCCTTAGGAAGGAAACGGCGATAAAAATTAATCATTGCTAGAAATCTTTTTAATTCTTTGGCAATTGTAGGACGCGGAAAGGTGAGTAGGTCTTGAATGCGTTGCGGATGCGGATGCTATGCAAACGTCGTCCAAGTATGCGAAGACGAAATCAAGGCCTCTGAAAACCTCATGAATGAGACGCTGGAATGTTTGTGCCGCGTTTCGTAGTCCGAAGGTCATATAGGTGAACTCGTAGAGCCCGAAAGGCGTGCTGATAGCTGTTTTAGGCACGTCTTCGGGATAAATAGGTACCTGATGAAAAGCTTTCTTCAAATCATTTTTTGAAAAAATTGATTTTCCGGCCAGTATTGTTGAAAAGTCCTGTAAGTACGGTAGTGGATATCGGTCCGGGACGGTTGCGGCGTTGAGTGAGCGGTAATCGCCACATGGCCTCCAAGACCCGTCCGCCTTTTTCACCATATGGAGCGGACTGGCCCAATTGCTGCTTGATGGGCGGCATATTCCTAGCTTCATGAGGAGATCAAATTCTTTTCGTGCTGCTGTGAGTTTTTCCGGGGAGAGACGTCTGGGCCTAGCGTAGACTGGTTGACCCGATGTTTCGATGTGATGATGTACAACCGATTTAGTCTTTGTTCCTGGCGTCCTACATTGCAAAACGTTGGGAAATTCTCTCAAAATTTCATGGAAAGCCACGTTTTTTAAGCCGAAAGCCTTAATCGTAGGTGTTTTGTCGTTGCTTAGCGTGCATATCGTTTGGAGCCTCGTGGTTCCATCTATGAGACGGCGGCCGCTGACGTCGACTAATAGGTTATGGTGAGCCAAGAAATCGGCTCCGATTATCGCTTGATTGACGTCAGCGATATAGAAACTCCATATGAATTCGCGACCCAAATTGAGGTTAAGGTTGATGAGCGCCTCGCCGTAAGTAGCGATTGGAGTGTTATTTGCGGCAAACAATTTCATTTTTCTTGGTTTTACTCGAGCTGATTTGAGCGACTTTGGAATGACTGACACTTCGGCGCCGGTGTCAATAAGGAATCTAAGATTGGTTAAAGGGTCAGAAATTCTCAAACGCGATGAGTTAGTAGCCTCAGGCAGTTTGCCGAAACCTGGGGCGAAATCAGCTGAGTATAATCAGGGTTTCGATTCGTTTTTCTTGCTGAGAGAGCAAGGATCGCGGCACTTCTTCGCAGCGTATCCGAATTTGGCGTGATACCAGCAAATGGTATTACTGTCGGTCGATGTTGGACGAGGTCGCGGGCGATTTGTCTTAGATCCTGCAGTTCTTTTTTTAATTTACCAATCTCGCATTTTAATTCAGAGATTTCGTTCGTTTGAATTGATTCAACTGCGTTAATTGGTTCGTACCCACGTTAAGAGCGTCAATAATTGCATCAGCTGTGCGTAACTTTTGGGGCAAAAGTAAATTGGTAGCGATAAGCGCTCCCTGAGCATGAGGAGGTAAACGGCTTATCCAGAGGTTCGCTAAGATCTCATCGTTCAAAGAGCTTCCCGCAACTCTCTTCATTTCGTTGAATAATTCGCTTGGCTTGCGATGTTCCAACGATAATTCTGAAAATAAACGTTGTAGCCGTCTTTGTTCGCTTTCAGAAAAATGTTCGATCAATTTTCCTTTCAAATACTCGTACCTATTTGAGTTTGGCGCCGAGTCGATGATTGGACGAATTTGTAGGATTTTACTTTGAGGCACGCAAGCGAGAACAATGCAGAATTTTCGGTGATCTCCTGATACTGCTGACGCTTCGAACCAAAATTCGATTGACTAAAATAATGATTCGATATCGTTTTCGGAGAGTACAGGAAGAGGCAACTTGGGAGTGGATACCGCATCCACGCCGAACTCGGTCTTTGCTGGGGAACTAAACGTGGCTGCGTTTGGTGGTTGAAAGTGTTCCTGTTCCATTTTTGCCAGACACGTGAATTCTCTCTCCGGTAAAAAATACGTTCCTCCGAATCAATGCTCAAATTTATCGTCGGGGTCACCAGATTGAAGCGTTTGTTCAATTTTAATTTTATTTTATTTGTGCAAACTAAAAACAATTAGTCGATAAGTTTTTGTAAAATTACAGAGCGAGCAGTCCGCATCGCTTGCCGTCTGGTCTCAAGAGAGAGATTCTAGCGCATATCCAATGACCTATTTTGTCATCAGCTGACTCTCTCAAACGACCGCTTAACAAGGTGACCAGCTGTCACGGTGCGGTGCAAGGTTGCCACATATATAATATAATAACTTTTTGCCCCGGTTTTGCTCTTTCTCTTTGAGAGACTAGCGGTCGAATCTAAACGCGTCCGACAGGTGCGTTGACTTGGGAGTAATTCCACCTGATTTGTTTTGTTTGTAAAAACAACTACAAGCGCCACGAATAATCAAAAACCACAGCAATGACGCTTTTGGAATCAGCCTAAGACGACAATTGCCTGAGACCCAGAAACTTGGGAACGGCTAAGCAGAACAACGATGAATAGCACGTCGAGTCATCGACTCCATAAGCTGTGTTTAAGAGCTCGATCCCTGGCAACAACAAGCAACAAAAACAGTATGGCAATGTTGGTACAAATGCAGGTGAATGTTGCGGTCGAGCTTATGCAATATGTTCGGGAAGAATCGACGACAATCACGGACCGTGGGAATATTCAAAATTGCAAGATCAGCAATACTGTTTTGTATAAACGGAGCTTCGACGACTGGAAGAGGACTACTGCGAGCGTATCCACCAAAGGGCCCCGACGGAGAAGTTAATAAAATAGCCATATACACTCATGTCCAGTGAATTAGCCGCACTATGTGTTGTTGGTGTAGCAAGACTATTAAAGCGAAACGAGAAAAACCAAAAATGAGGAACGAAGTAGATACACATAAAACAGGTTTCTTAGTAACAACAACAAAAATAGCTCCCGCTTTTATTCCGTTACACGCATTTTTGTACTTTTTGGGGTGTCCATAGAATTAGCCGCAGTTGTTTTGGTTTAACTGTTGAGTAGAGCACACGTTTTTTTCTAAATTATTGTTATTGACACAAACATAAATTGAAAGCTAAAACACGATGGGAAGAGGAAAACGACTAAATGAAAGTTGTGACGACCACAAAATCGTCACAACTTTGCACAAACAACAACGGGAAGAAACACAACGTCCACAAAAGACAACAACAACTGCAAGAAGACACAAAGCAGACATGCGCAACAACAACACAACTAAACGATCGAAATCGAACGGCGCGACGCAGCAGAGCAGCACGCAGAGCGCATGCGGATAATGCATGTACACAGTCCAAAGGTCGACACGCAGGAAAAGCGTGACTCAGAGGCCAAAGGTCGACACGCACGAAAAGCGTGACTAATAGTCCAAAGGTCAGTCCAGAAATGGATATAAAAGCAAGCGACGGCACAAGGAAAAGGCAGTCAGTACGAGAACAGCACAAGAGAAAATTCCTAATCGTAGTTAACGAGACCTTGCCTCACAAGCGATTAAAGAATTTAGGACAAATCTGAAGGATAATTGTTTGATCCTGGGTTTCTGGTAACGAGACAAAGCCTCACAAGGAAACTAGGTCCGATTATTATCCTTTCAGAGCATCTTTCTCAGAGCATCCTCGACAGTAAAACCGCGACAACGAACTACAGTGGACATCGACTAGAGGACCAACAGTGAAGCCCTCCGTGGAACTACAGTGAAACCCTGCTCGTGGAACTACAGTGAAACCCTGCTCGTGGAACTACAGTGAAACCCGTTTCATGGAACTACAGTGAAACCCCGCTTCATGGAACTACAGTGAAACCCCGCTTCGTGGAACTACAGTGAAACCTCTCTTCAGAGGACTCCAGCAAGACGCAGCCAACAATTACACGCAAATTACTTGAATTATATATTGAATTACATTGAATTATATATTACATTTACTGAATTATATTGAAATTAAACAACCATTGAAAATCCTTAGATAACTGCGTTGAAATATAAATTTCTTGTACGACCCCTGGACACGACTGAGCGCTACCCCGGCAGGATAGGTCGTTACAAGTGGCGCCCGAGCAAAATTTGACAAGAAGACACACAAGATGGTAAAAACTACATGGATATACTCTCTTCGGAAAGAGGACCTCTTAAATTACTGCGAGACTGTAAAAATCGATACCCAAGGCACCGTCGACGAGCTACGAAAACGACTGGCCGCATTCGCAAATGAGCACGCATCAGATGACGAATACGCACGAATATTACACGAATGGGAGGTAAAACACGCAAGAGCACCTTCACCACTTTTACCACTGGATGCAGACGCAAACCAAAATAATCCAACGGGAGCCATTCCGAAATACGTACAAGCAGAAACTCTCCGAACAACCACATCGCCACCGTCAGTAACCGCAATTTCCATGCCAGCATACACGGACATTATCGACAAGGTCCGCAAATGGGGACTGAAGTACGACGGCAAGCAGGACGCTCTGAGCTTCATAGAAAGAGTGGAGGAATTGGCAGAAGTCTACGACCTACCGAAAAATATGCTGCCCAGAACAATGCCAGAACTTTTAAAAGACATGGCCCTATCCTGGTACAGGAACAACAATGCAGCATGGCGCATCTGGAGCAACTTCAAGCGAGATTTCCTAGAGTTCTTCCTACCACCACGATATTTCGAGCTATTAGAGGACACTATTCGCAGAAGAGAACAACAAGAAGAAGAACCGTTTAAACAATACCTATTAGCAATGCAGGAATTGATGCGACACACCGAATACACGGAAATAAAGAAACTGAATCGCATATATGAGAATAGCACCCACGAATTCCAGGGATATGCCAAGAGACGAGACTTTGCAACACTGAGAGGACTCATCGATTTAGCAGACGATTTCGAAAGGTTAAAAAGCAAAAAACAAGACAGAGCGAAACAAAAGAAACAGCCACAAAACCGAACCGAAGAGCGAAGTCGCCGAGTTACCCAAGACAAAATCGATGTCTACAATGCATGCCGCCGATGCGGCCAACCAGGCCATCGCCAATTTGGCTGTAAAAATCCACAAATCCTATTTTGTTGGATTTGCGGGAAACGAGGAGTAAGGACAATTGAATGCTGCAGGAAATCGGGAAACGAGCAAGGGGACCGCCAATAACGAGGCACGGCGACAAACCCCTACAGGAGGCCTCGAATTTAAAATTCTTAAATAATACCATAGTTGCTCATATTAAACTGGGAGAAATACCCTTAGTAGCAACCATCGACACCGGAGCCACAAGAAACTACATAAGTAGGGCTATGGCCGAACAAATTCGGGACTCCAGCCAACGACACAAAATTCGTGCCAACATACAACTAGCAGACGGCACCAAAACACTCGTAACTGAAGCAACTACAACCACGCTACAACTCGGACAAAACCGCCTACAAATCGAATTAGCTATATTAGAGCAGGTGGTAGACGACGTCATACTCGGCATAGACACACTGGGAGCGCTAGACGCACAGGTGGAGATTGCAGGCCAGAGTATAAAAATTCCAAAGATTCAAACCGCTGACTGGAATGCACTCTCAATACGAGAAGTCGCCGAAAACACAACCGAGTCACAAAGCAAACCAATCTCCCGAGCAGAAGCGGAAGAAATAATTCAAACAGAAATAAAACGTTTCGAAAGCATTGAAGGCCCGTCTTACATCGCAAACACTACATAAGAGTAAAAGACGACATTCCCATCAAAGCCAGACACTTTCCGCAAAACCCTGCAAAACAAGAAATCATAAACAAAGAAATCGATGATATTCTCGAAAAAGGATGCTGTACAGAATTCAATTCTTATGTGGAACGAACACACTTGAGCGTCGATCCAGGCACCAAATTCTGTTACTAATGTGGAACGAACACACTTGAGCGTCGATCCGGAAGTTAACATTCAAATTCAATGGTTTTGATTGAACTGCTCTTTATTGACTAGAAAGTTGCATTTTTTATACATAAATTTTGCTTACTTCTAATAAAATAATTTTAGTGTATTTAGTGAGCAACGTGCAGTGACATGTGCCGCGGTGGTTTGTTAGCTTTTCTTACATTTTGCTGATATGCAGTTTCCCACGCGAACTGCATTCGTCTGAACCTCATATGCAATCATATTGTTATGCAATTCTGAGTGCCGAATTCGATATGCTTGTTCAATGCAAAACAAAGTGATCAATATGTTTCTCAAACATACTGCCCGCCTTGAATTGTTAAATTCAATGATATTTTGATCAACCCTCGTAGGGAGAATAGAGATTTGAATTAAGAATAAAAAAAAAACTTCACTCTGTTGCTCACTCGTATCTTCAGCTCAGATTTTGGCGTTTGTTGTTTCTTTTTGTTTTTTTTTTTTGTTTTGGTTTTTTTTGCACAATGCTGAGCTTGCATAAAAAGTTGGATCAAAGTCATGCTTATAGTCTAATAAGAATTCCAAGCCTTGATTTTTCATTCTTCGTTTACATTTTTACGTTAACAGTACATGTAGCGGATTTACAAAAACGTATGATTAGCAATAAAGGCCATTGGAAGATGGAGTAGTAAGTGTTTAATGGAAATTTTTTTAAATTTTGTGACAATTAATATTTCAAAGCTAATTCACAGATTCTTAGCATGCGGTGTCTTCAATTGATCGTGGTGCTGGAATAGGCACTTGACGTGGTAATCCCTTTATTTGCTTCAGTCTGCGGCCAAGTGAAATTATTATGATCGCTAGAAGAACTGTTAGGCTCACAGCTACGTAACTGATGATTAGGCTGTGGTTGTGTGTGGCGTTCGTTGTGTTAGGAAAGCTTGATGCGTTGATCAGTGCTAGTTGTTGTTGAATAATTTCTAAATCTTTAAAACTGTGTTGTGAACGCCGTTACTTGGGTTGAGTTGATATCAAATTGATGCGCTCGTCCTACTAATTCTCCAAATTTATTATTTTTTGCGTTTAATGAAGTCACAAATCTTTTGAGGCTCTGTATAGTTATCAGATCGTTCCTGATCGTGCAGTCGGATCGGAAGTGGATCATGCCGCTATGTTGAAGTGTAAATTGCTGATTTTCGTATTTACACACAGCCGTAAAGCGAACGTTGCTCGTTGTCGCGTAGATCCATTTATTCGGCTGTTTAAGTTGATGCCAAAGAATCGTATCATTCGACCAGTGTAGTTCGCATCTGGGGTCGCTCTCGTTGTTGAGTAAGTCTAGTTCACACTGACAGACGGTCGATGCCTTAAAGTAAGTGGCTTGCATATTGGGGCACAACCACTGCTTGTTATTGAGACTTAAGCATGACTGTACTTGCTCATTGGACAACGGAACGAACTCGTCGTTATGCGGGCTGACAGCTAGAAACGATGTCGCTGTTCTTACTGCTGCTAGCGTCCCATTTATTGCTGTGGCAATCAGAAGTACGTGTAACAGTTTATACTCCTTTGAATTTGTTAAGGGCAATTCAATACTGAAGACCACATGATTTTCCGCAACAACTCCGTTAATCTTCATTAACTGATACACTTCGATTAAATTGTTCTGATGGATGGGCAAGTGTAATTCCGGTGGTAGGTGGGCCTTTATTTTCTTAACTTCATCTCCCAATTGCTCAGGAGTTAATAAGAACGGATTAATTTTTCCGTGATGGCTGTCAATTAATACGTCCAGAATTGAAGCATGTGTCCCTTGCAATCTTGATGCAATAATGCACATCTGAATTGCCAATGTAAGAATTACTATTTTGCTGTTTGTAGCACTCGATGCCCGTCCGTGACGCAAATCGTCGATTTGCCGATCGATTTCATCAAACTTGCTTTTAATTCTCAGTTGTTCGTCTTTGAAAATGTTTATCGTTGAATTTATCAACGAAGTTTGATTTTTGAGCAGGTGCTCAAGATGTTCGTCATTTGTTCTTAAGCCGGTGATGGTCTCCGACATCTTAGTGGCATAGTTAGAGTCGAGGACCCCAAAAAGTGAATTGGCGATATTTCCGACCAAATCTACAGCACCTCTTTTTGCCCTGTTGACAGAAAGCAGATTGAGTTCTGTTTGTAGCTGCTTTTCAATTTTTTCGAAATATTCAATGAAGAAAGTGCATGTTGTGTCGTTTTTGGGTTGGACACACAATATTTGCAATGTGTTGATCCCATCAATTAGCACGTCTATTTGGTCTCTATATGGCTGCAGGTCGTAATACACTATCATGTTCCAATTAGAGGTGATAGGCCTTGCGGATCCAAGCTGCTCGAAGTATACTCCTGGCTTCTGGCTAAACGTCGTGATATTGACTGGATTGCACAGGATTACAGGCAACAGGATTAGCGCTATCAGGGTGAAAAGAAGGGTTGGTTCAATGCGTCTAACCTTGTTTGGAATGACTTCGTTGTTGAATGAGTGAACATTTTTAAGGCGACTTAGGGGGATGCTAATCGGTAAGGAGACCTTTGACGTTTCAGGAGCTTCCTTTGTTCGGCTTTCTTCTCCGACGTTTTCTTCGCTACTGTCTTCCGGAAAAAGTGGCGCCAGTCTGTGTATGGGTCGCTGGATTATTCCTTTGTGAGTCCGAATATCGCACACTCGTACGGCTCCATCGTCTCCCTTATACACATTTATTATTCGACCCAGTGGCCATTGTAATACGGGGACATTGTCCTCCTTGATAATTACCAATGTGTCTGGCTTGATAATGGTTGTCGGGCCCTTCCATTTATGTCGCAATTGCAGCTCGGCTAAATACTCCTTTGACCAGCGCTCCCAGAATTTGTGTTTAATTTTGGAGACCTCTTCCCATCGAGTTGACATCTTTGTTTTCATTGGTTCGGTGTCGGCATCAACGTTTGCCCTCAATGGCTCTCCAATGAGGAAATGTCCCGGAGTAAGTGCGCTTAGATCATTCGGATCGGAGGACATTGGAACTAGTGGCCGTGAATTAAGCATTGCTTCGACTTCAGTCACAACCGTGTTTAATTCCTCGAATGTCATTGTCGCTTCATGCAGTTTTGGAGCCAGCAGTTTTTTTGTTGACTTCACCGCCGCTTCCCATAGACCGCCAAAGTGTGGAGCTCTTGGTGGGATGAACTGGAAGCTAATTCCTTTTTCACTACAGGTTCGTATGATGGAATCGGATGCCTTTGATGAATAGATGCTGCTGGTGAGCTCCTCGAGTTGGTTTTTGGCTCCCACAAAGTTCGTTGCATTGTCGCAAAATATTGTTTTGCAGTAACCCCTGCGTGCAATAAATCGTTTGAGAGCTCCGATAAATGCGTCGGTCGTTAACTCCGTTACTAGTTCCAAGTGTACGGCCTTAGTCGAGAAGCAGCAGAAGACGGCAATGTACGCCTTTTGTGGCGCCTTTCCTCGAGTTTTAAAATGTACTCGGAAAGGTCCACAATAGTCTACGCCGGTGTGTAGAAATGGGCGCGCTGGTTCGACTCGTGATGGTGGTAAGTTCCCCATGACTTGTTTGTATAAAACGGGCCTTGATCGCGTACACCTTACACAATGTTGAACGACTGATCTTGCCAAGCTTCTGCCTTTAAGTGGCCAAAATCGTTGTTTGACGAACGCGAGCAGTGCCGAGGGTCCACAATGATAATTCTCCTTGTGCATCTTTTCTAAAAGCAATTTCGTGATGGGATCATCTCCAGGTAGGATCATTTGATGCTTCGTGTCATATTGTTGAGATGATGCTTGTAATCTGCCGCCTACTCTGATTATTCCTTCTTCATCTAAGAATGGAGCCAGAGAATTAAGGGAGTTCGAGTTTGGTACTTTTCCTTCTTTTCGTAAGATCTTCAGTAGATCTTGAAAGTCGGACGTTTGAATTTGGCGTACTATTAATTTCAATGCTGCATCTAGCTCTGCCCGGTGACAGTTGCTTATTTTTTGGTCGAGCATGTTTAGATTTTTTGCAATTTTTTGAAAACCGCAGTACGTATCCAGTCACTCTCTGGAGATAGAAAAATGAATTTCTGGATGGGATTGAATACACCAGTGGGTCCTCTGCCAAGTCTGCCTGTTTTGACGTTATGGCTACCGTTGCTGGACTATTTTCAATGACTAATTCCCTGTTGAAGGGAGGTGGCCACCTAGGCTCAGGCTCATATAAGAATAATGGTCCAAAAAACCACATATGGCACGTGGCCAATTCTCTCGGTTTTATTCCTCTTGAGAGCAAATCTGCTGGGTTTTGCTTGGATGGCACGTGTCGCCATTGCTCTGGCCTCGTCATCTGATTAATTTTTATAATTCGGTGTGCAACAAAAACTGGAAGCGTGCCTGGATGATTGTTTATCCATGAAAGCACGATTTGTGAATCTGTCCACAGGTAACTTGCCTTATTTTGGTAGTTCAAATCACCTTTTACTCTTGTCATTAGCTCAGCTGCTAACAGGGCGGCGCATAGTTCCAAACGTGGAATCGTTTGCTGCTTTAGTGGTGCCACGCGTGACTTGGAACAAAGTAAGTTCAGCTTGATCGTTTTTTATCCTTTTGCACAGACCTGATGTAGATTGCCGCACCGTATGCCTTCTCGGATGCATCAGCGAAAGCATGCAGTTGTATGTTCAGCTGACCTTGCTGACTAAGCACGTGTCGCGAAATTTTTAACATTGTCCAGTGCTGGCAGGTCTTCTTGCAACCGCATCCATTGTTGTTGAATTTCCAACGGAAGATCCGAGTCCCAGTCGATTTTAAGCTGCCATAATTGCTGTATGTAAATTTTTGCAGTAACCACTACCGGACCGACCAATTCCTAATGGGTCAAAAATGCGGGCCAAGTCAGAGGTCATGCTTCTTTTAGTGGTCGTTGTTCTTCCTTTTGAGGTTTGTTTTTATGCAAAAAACATCCGTTTTGGGGAGCCACGTCAGACCTAAGGTTTTGGTGGCTTGAGTTTCTTGAGAGTCAAAATTAAGGTCAATTTTCTTGGTCTCCTGCGGGAATCCCAATGCAGTAATTTTGGACTGTTTGCACACCATTTTCGGAGTTGCATTCCAGCTCTTTGAAGAACATCAATTAGTTGTTGCTGCATTTCCAGAGCTTCTCGCAAAGAGTCTGCGCCCAAAAGTCCGTCATCTACATAAAAATCTGCTTTAAGTGATGCTGCCCCAAGAGGAAATTGGTGTTGATATTCATCGGCTAATTGATTCAAGCAGCGTGTTGCGAGATATGGAGCCGCCCGTGTTCCGTATGTCACTGTATTAAGTTGATAGTACTTCAGATTTTCAGTCGGGCTGTTCCTCCACATTATCAGCTGCAGTTTCCGATCGTTCCTCATTGACCCATATCTGACGATACATCTTTTCCACATCTGTTTTTAGAACATATTTATGAATTCTAAAACGTAGCAGGAGGGAAAAGGAGTTCGCTTTGGACAGTGGGTCCGATGTACATGATGTCGTTGAGTGACAATCCATTTGTCGTCTTAGCAGACGCATCAAACACTACTCTTAATTTTGTAGTTGTACTTTCTGGTCGGAGAATACAATGATGAGGGATGAAATAATGCGTAAGAAGTTCTTGCTTTGGGTCGATTTCAGTCATGTGCCCCAATTTTTCGTATTCCATCATGAAGTGCGTGTATTGTGCTCTTAGTGATGGATTTTGGGTCAATCTCCTCTCCAAAGACATGAACCTGCTGTATGCTATGGCTTTTGACTTCCCCAAGACTGATGGATGCTCCTTGAGAGGCAACTTGACTACATATTTTCCCGCGTTTGACCTCGTCGTGTGTTGTGCAAAGTGAGATTCGCAGCGTAGTTCATCCTCTGTAAGCGACGTGCTCGAGTGCGGTGTGTCTTCAAGCTGCCAGAATTTAGAAATTAGTATCCTCAAGCTCCTGTGTTGTACACACTCCACATGTGGCTATATTGGAGTGGGGACTGGTGATACTGCCTGCAATTATCCATCCAAAAACCGTGTTCTGGAGTGTTGGAAGATTCTCGGATAGCCTCTTCCGCCTTTTGTAAGAAGGTCCCAAATAAAGTTCCGCTCCTAGTAAGCAGTCGATACGTCCTGGCCTAGAAAAAGTGGGGTCCGCCAGATTTAACTCATTTGGAATGTTCCAATCGTCAATTTGTATCTTGTGAGACGGTTGGTTGGAGACGATTTTTGGAAGTACATGAGCATCTACGGTGGCACTGAACTTGTTGTATTTTGATCTCAGATGAATTGTGGTGCGATGGAGAACCGTGTTTTCTGTTACTCCGACTCCCTCTACACACGTTGGGTCGGCTCTGGTAGTTCCTCTTAGTTTCTTTAATAGCCGTTCCGTAATTAGGTTGACCTGGGAGCAGGAGTCTAATAGAGCTCGGCATTCAATTCGTTGTCCATCAGCTGTTACCAAATCTATTAAGGCTGTTCCAAGTAATACGTAGTGTTCGTTGATTTCGTTGCTGTTGGCGAGCAGGCTAACCTTTGTTGTATCGCTGGCCGTGGTGACGTCAGGCTGCTTGCTTGCGTTCTTATTTTTTTGAGCTGTGTCAGTTTGCTTAGCCCCCATCCTGCTCCGTTGACCTTTTTGCTGTCTGATAGGAGTTTTCAGCGTGAAGTAACGTGTTGTGTTTTTTGGTACACTTGGTGCAGTGTTGTCGTTTACATTTATTGGATGAGTGTCCTGGTTTAAGACAGTTCGCGCAGAGCTTATGCTGATTCACCCAACTGCCACCTCTCTTTGCACGTTGAGCTTGTAAATTTGCCACATTGGTAGATCGGATGAGTGTCTTTGTTGCAGACCTTACATTTGCTGTCATTCTCCACAATGCAGCAAACTGTTTTGGAAGACGAAGTCGCCTTTTCCTCGGACTTCTAGTGATTGGAACCTGCGTTCAAGAAACTTTAACACTTCTTCAAGAGTAACCAATCGCCCGGTTGTCGTCCAGGCCTTGCTCGAATGACGTTTGGGTGGCCTGGTCCAGTTTTTTGAGAACAATATGTGCCACAATTGTGTCCCAATAGTGAACCGGAAGGCGTTGCGCTGCCAGGCCATGCATACATTCATGTGTTACGTCGTGCAATGTCTTGAGGGACGATGATGACTCGGACTTAGTGGTTGGCTGCGTTAGTAACTTGTTCAGCAGTGTTTGTAACAAGCAACCTTTGGTTGTCGTACCTGTTTATTAAAATGGACCAGGCCGCAGTGTAGTTCCCTCCGATCGCTGGAAGGTGCTGTATTAGTTTTTTTAGGTTCCCCCGCGAGAGCTTGGGTTAAATAGTGCATTTTTCTTGCATCGCTGATATTTGCTGTGTGAACGATCTCAGTATATAGATCCTTGAAGGCCATCCACTGCAAATAGTTGCCATTAAATGTCGGCACAGAAATTCTGGGCAGAAGAATCTCGTTGTCATGATGATTCGATGATTCTTGTGGTCTAGCTGCCTGATCCTCTTTTGGAATGTGTTGTCGAAGCTCCACTAGGACTGATGCCACCTTCGACTCCATATCATAGAATAATTCTGGTGTATATTCGAGAATGTGGTCGTCCGTTGTGGATTCCCAGAGGACGTCATTGTTTTGAGTGAACTCCGACAAATATTTTTCCAGGATGCCAGATTTCAACATGTAGTACGTATTTGGATGCTCCATATGAGCTTGAGCATTGATCTCTTCGATGTTGCGATTTAGCGCCTTAACTAATGCCTTTTGGTTTCTTAATAACTTCTGCGTCTTCGTGCTTAGAGTTCCATTTTCATTCGTGTTTGGTTGAGATTTGGATTGTTGCACCTTCGTTGTAGAACCTGCGCCCCCGCGACTGTCGAATTCACCACCTACAGCACCGCTTTTTGCCCTGTTGACAGAAAGCAGATTGAGTTCTGTTTGTAGCTGCTTTTCAATTTTTTCGAAATATTCAATGAAGAAAGTGCATGTTGTGTCGTTTTTGGGTTGGACACACAATATTTGCAATGTGTTGATCCCATCAATTAGCACGTCTATTTGGTCTCTATATGGCTGCAGGTCGTAATACACTATCATGTTCCAATTAGAGGTGATAGGCCTTGCGGATCCAAGCTGCTCGAAGTATACTCCTGGCTTCTGGCTAAACGTCGTGATATTGACTGGATTGCACAGGATTACAGGCAACAGGATTAGCGCTATCAGGGTGAAAAGAAGGGTTGGTTCAATGCGTCTAACCTTGTTTGGAATGACTTCGTTGTTGAATGAGTGAACATTTTTAAGGCGACTTAGGGGGATGCTAATCGGTAAGGAGACCTTTGACCTTTGAACCATCGAACAGCCCATACAGTGCACCAACGGTCCTCGTACGCAAGAAAAATGGTAAATGGAGACTCTGCATCGACTACAGGCAACTAAATGCTAAATCAATCCCTGACGCATACCCATTACCACGAATAAGCCACATTTTGGACCGTCTGAAGGATGCAAAAATTTTTAGCAGTCTGGACCTCAAAAATGGCTACTGGCAAATTCCAATGGACGAGGCAAGCAAACAGTATACCGCGTTCACTGTGCCCGGACGGGGCCTTTTCCAATGGAAGGTAATGCCGTTCGGATTACACTCAGCACCCGCAACTTTCCAACGGGCATTAGACTCAGTAATAACGCCTGAACTAGAACCGTTCGCTTTTGCGTACCTCGACGACATCATCGTACTAGGTCGAACACTGGAAGAACATATGACGAATTTAGTAGAAGTTTTTAGAAGATTACGTGAGGCCAACCTCAAAATAAATCCAGAAAAATGCGAATTTCTAAAAACAGAAATCAAATACCTTGGTCATATGGTAAGCGACAAAGGGATTCAAACAGACCCGTCAAAAATTGAAGCCATCGAACGTCTCAAGCCACCAACGAACATAAAAGAACTACGGCAGTGCATCGGAATCACTTCATGGTACAGACGATTCGTACCCGAATTCGCAGACACCATACATCCCTTGACAACACTACTCAAAAAAGGAGTAAACTGGGTATGGACCGAAGAGCACCAACAAGCTTTCGAGAATTTAAAAAAGAAACTTACTGAAGCACCCATCCTTGCATGCCCGGACTTTAATAAACAATTCATTTTACAAACAGATGCCAGCGACTACGGACTTGGTGCAGTGTTGACACAGGATGATAATGGAAACGAGAGAGTAATAGCTTATGCAAGCCGCCACCTTAACAAACCGGAAACAAACTACTCAACACCGAAAAAGAATGCCTTGCGATCGTTTGGGGAATTCGAAAAATGCGTCACTACCTCGAGGGATACAATTTTATTGTCATCACTGACCACCTCTCATTAAAATGGTTAAATTCTATCGAAAACCCATCAGGACGCATCGCACGATGGGCACTAGAGCTGCAACAATATAACTTCGAAGTTCGTTATAGGAAGGGGAGAGAGAACGTCATTGCTGACGCTCTATCAAGAGATCCACTGGAGACAACACGACGCATACACGAAGAAAAAATACCACCTCTGCCCAAGGACTGGGTCACACGGAAAACAGAGGAAATTAAAAAAGAGCCACATAAATTTCCTGAATATATAATAGAAAACGGAAATTTATATAGACACCTACCGCCAAACGCAGACGATGAAGACAGCGTGGCTTGGAAACTATGTATAGGAAGGAAAGACATCGACCGAGTGCTAAACGAAAATCACGATCACCCAACAGCTGGTCACCTGGGTATACGGAAGACATTCCTCCGAACAGCAAAAAAAATATTTTTGGCCGAGCATGATGAAAGACATACGGAAACATGTGTTTCGATGCAAAAGCTGTCAACATTTTAAGGTAAACCAACAGAAGCCAGCAGGATATATGCTCACTAAAATCGCAGATGAACCGTGGGCCATCCTATGCGCAGACTTCGTGGGACCATTGCCACGCTCTACACATGGGAACACAACACTACTGGTATTCTACGACAAATTTTCAAAATGGGTAGAATTGGTGCCACTACGAAGCGCCACTGCCGACGCAGTCCGGAAAGCCCTTCGGGAGCGAATAATCGCACGATACGGGGTACCCAAGGTCTTGCTAACCGACAATGGCACACAATTCACAAGCCGTAATTTAGAAAATTTTCTGGAAGAAATGGGTATACATCACCAGTATACGGCCCCATACACGCCCCAAGAAAATCCCACCGAACGAGCAAACCGCACGATAAAAACAATGATTGCACAGTATACACAATCATCACACAAACACTGGGACGAGGCGCTACCCGAAATCATGTTGGCCATAAACACCAGTGTTGCGGACACCACAGGCTTTAGCCCAGCCATGCTGACGCAAGGCAGAGAGCCGCGACTACCCAAAAGTCTTTTCGATGAAAAAAACAACAGGTACAGGGGCAGAAGCACTAACAGTCACACAACGGCACAACCGACTTCAAGAAATTTTCAAAATTGTCGAAGTGAACCTAGCAAAGGCAAGCCAGGAACAAGCTCGCGCCTACAACCTACGGCGACGTCCGTGGAAACCTTATCGAGGACAACTGGTACTCCTACGAACTCACCCACTGTCGAAAGCCATTGACGATTTCGCGGCAAAATGGCACCAAAGTTCGATGGACCATTTATGGTTGAATCCTTCTCATCTCCCGTGATAGTGAAACTGAGAGACGGTAAAACGTTGAAGACAGCTCACA
The DNA here is from genome assembly GCA_020466095.1 of Chlorops oryzae. Taxonomy (NCBI): domain Eukaryota; kingdom Metazoa; phylum Arthropoda; class Insecta; order Diptera; family Chloropidae; genus Chlorops; species Chlorops oryzae. The sequence continues at coordinate 59,681,089 of CM035807.1, read as the reverse complement.
TCTCTCAGCTTAAGCCATTTTACACTGATGAATCCGACCTGCAACAAAATGAAAACGTTGAGCAACCGCCAACACAAAACAATAACGTACCTTTTCCGTCGAAATAAATATCCACGGCGACACAGGGCTCCCTCGGCGACGGCACGATAAAAAATTCATCCAAAACGGAATCGTCAGAGGAAAAAATTGGTAAAAAAAAAAAAAAAAAAAATATATTCGAGCATAAACTGCTTCAAATTGTAAAAATTTAAAAGAACCAGAGGAAAAGAAAACATATGAAAACTAAAGCCCGGTTATAATACAAAATAGGCAAATCTACATTATAACTGAAAATAAAATCCACAAACCCAATAGGAATCAGGTCATTGACCCAAGAAAGGAAGAAAAATGGGAAAATTAATATCAGCCAATGGCACACAAGTAGATAGGAGTAATCACACACATAAACACATATGGAACAGAGGAAAGTAATGTGCAACAGTTGGTTAGAAAAGCAGCAGACAAGAATTATGAAATATGCTTTCCCACTCTATGCCAAAAAAAAAAATATGCATATGCAGTAACAACGGAGGATCGACGGCGGCGTCGCAGCACTCATGAGATCAAATAAAGTTCAAGGCCATATAATATGCAAAAGAAAGTCTCGACCGAGGATAATGGAAAAAATGCAAATATGATTTCTCCTTTTCAGGGAAATAGCGTTATTGTCAAATTTATTTCTTTTTCATACAACAACAAATCCTTAAATTAGAACATTATAAAAGGGAGCAGTATCCCGACGAATAAATCATTTTGCGAGTAAAATACAACGCGATCACAATTGCAAAATTTTTTTTAAACATGCAACACCCAACTGGAAATTCCGCCGGAGTCATCGGAACATACCCAAAGACAGGACCGAGGTTATTCAATCTTCAAGACGGATGTGGAGAGATTGGCCGAAGGAAAATGGGTGAATGACACCATCATCGACGTTTACGGGGCGTGGTTAATCCAAGGGCTGATATCACCTGAAGATCGGGAAAAGGTATATTTATTCAGCGGTCTTTTCTTCCCACAGCTACTGGCGATCAAAAATGGAGAACGGCCACGAGATTTTTTGAATGGATGGTTGCGAAGGGCAAAAATCTTCGAGAGAGATTATGTCATCATACCAGTTGTTGACAAATTCCACTGGACGCTCGTGATCGTGGACAGCACCCGGATTCTACACTGCGACTCACTAAGAGGAACCCGGCAACACGACGTGGCGCAACTAATCCACCAGTTCCTCCAAGACGAAGCAGCACGAACCGGACGGGAAAATGTAGAAAGAGTAAAGGCGATGAAGATCGTGGAAGTGCCCACAGCACAGCAAGGAAATGGTGCCGACTGCGGTTTATTTACCTTGAAATTTTTAGAGCGGTTCCTCACGACCATTCGCGCGGGGAAACGGTTCCAACCACACCACCTCATATTTGAAGCAGCGACGACATTGCCCACACGCCAAAAGTTGGTAGAGGTGTTCCAGGATATCTGCGACAAAGATGTGTTATGGTCGGAACTGATGAACGGAGTACTCGGAAGCGCACAACATGAAAATTTGGAGGAAAAACTACAGCAGATCGGGGTCGAGATGCGAAAACGCTGGAAGAAGGGCACCCAAAGCAACTGTGTGCGGAAGCTTGGAACGATCACGGCCATAATCTCGATAACGCGAGCTGGAAAAATAAAAATACAAAGGAAAAATTAACTGCGAAACATTCAAACCAACAACACAGCTGATCACGGGCAAAATAAAGCCGTGTTATAATGAATGGGACCCACACGAGCGCACAAGTTTGACAAAGGCAACGTCACGTTTCGGAAGAAAGGAGGGAGTGTGACGACCACAAAATCGTCACAACTTTGCACAAACAACAACGGGAAGAAACACAACGTCCACAAAAGACAACAACAACTGCAAGAAGACACAAAGCAGACATGCGCAACAACAACACAACTAAACGATCGAAATCGAACGGCGCGACGCAGCAGAGCAGCACGCAGAGCGCATGCGGATAATGCATGTACACAGTCCAAAGGTCGACACGCAGGAAAAGCGTGACTCAGAGGCCAAAGGTCGACACGCACGAAAAGCGTGACTAATAGTCCAAAGGTCAGTCCAGAAATGGATATAAAAGCAAGCGACGGCACAAGGAAAAGGCAGTCAGTACGAGAACAGCACAAGAGAAAATTCCTAATCGTAGTTAACGAGACCTTGCCTCACAAGCGATTAAAGAATTTAGGACAAATCTGAAGGATAATTGTTTGATCCTGGGTTTCTGGTAACGAGACAAAGCCTCACAAGGAAACTAGGTCCGATTATTATCCTTTCAGAGCATCTTTCTCAGAGCATCCTCGACAGTAAAACCGCGACAACGAACTACAGTGGACATCGACTAGAGGACCAACAGTGAAGCCCTCCGTGGAACTACAGTGAAACCCTGCTCGTGGAACTACAGTGAAACCCTGCTCGTGGAACTACAGTGAAACCCCGTTTCATGGAACTACAGTGAAACCCCGCTTCATGGAACTACAGTGAAACCCCGCTTCGTGGAACTACAGTGAAACCTCACTTCAGAGGACTCCAGCAAGACGCAGCCAACAATTACACGCAAATTACTTGAATTATATATTGAATTACATTGAATTATATATTACATTTACTGAATTATATTGAAATTAAACAACCATTGAAAATCCTTAGATAACTGCGTTGAAATATAAATTTCTTGTACGACCCCTGGACACGACTGAGCGCTACCCCGGCAGGATAGGTCGTTACAAAGTGAAATAGCCAAAATAACTGCTTTTCAAAGGAGTGGCCTATCTAACAGAGCTATTGCCAGAGAAATTGGAAGATCGGAGAAGGTAATCCGGAATTTCGTAAAAAAGGGATATGGGTATGGAAAGTATAGAGGCTCAGGGAGCAAACCGAAGCTTTCAAAAAGTGAAAAACGACGCATTGTCTCGGCAGCAAGCAACAGCACCGCAAGTGCTAGGCAGATAGCCGCGTGTTGTGGCTTAAATGTATCTCGCCAGACTGTTTACCGCGCTTTATCCGAGTCGCAGGTTATTGAAAGGCAGTCTATGAAGACTGCTCCAAGACTTTTAGAGCGGCATAAGAATGCCCGCCGCGAATTCGCTCAGAAAAACATGGCGACCGACTGGTCCAATGTAAGCAAAAATAAGTGCGATTTGATGGCTTCAAAACTTTAATGGGACTATTTTTAGATAATTTTTTTTGATGAAAAAAAGTTTAATCTGGACGGCCCTGATGGTTTCTGTCATTATTGGAGGGATTTAAGAAAGGAACCACGCTTTTTTTCCAAAAGGAATTTTGGTGGTGGCTCATTGATGGTATGGGGCCGCTTTTCGGTTGAAGGAACGTTGGAGCTGGCTTTTCCGAGCACTCGTATGAACTCCTCCGAGTACATTGAGACACTCCAAATGAACCTATTGCCTTACTTGTCGGGAAATCCCGGGAAAAAATTCATTTTTCAGCATGATAATGCTCCCATACACTCGAGCAAGCAGACATCAAACTGGTTAAGAAGTAAAAACATCGATACAATGATATGGCCCGTCTGCTCTCCGAACATGAACCCGATAGAGAATCTTTGGGGGATACTTGTTCGTCGAATTTATGCCAACAGTAAGCAATTCGAGACAATTGCGGAGCTTAAAATGGCAATAATATCCAATTGGGACTCTCTAAAGTCGAGCACTCTCCAATCGCTGATCGGTAGCATGCCGCGCAGAATTTTTGAGTTAATTGAAAGGAAAGGAGGATCAACTCACTATTAAAATAACCTTTTCCTTCTTTTTTGTAAGCATTAAGCTTTTTTTTGAAGTAATAAGAACTGCGGCTAATTCTATGGACACCCCAAAAAGTACAAAAATGCGTGTAACGGAATAAAAGCGGGAGCTATTTTTGTTGTTGTTACTAAGAAACCTGTTTTATTTGTATCTACTTCGTTCCTCATTTTTGGTTTTTCTCGTTTCGCTTTAATAGTCTTGCTACACCAACAACACATAGTGCGGCTAATTCACTGGACATGAGTGTATATTAACTGAAAACTGTATTAGATTTGACTTAAATAAAAGGATAAGTAATTGAAATCCCGTGCGTTCTTTTTATTTGCCTAAAGGAAACCGCTTTATGGTTTCGGGACATCGGAGCATAGCTGTGTTGTGAGTTTTCGTAGCTTTGAATTAATTTTTTCTGGGTCATATGGTAACCTGGATTTTGTTGCGTTTTCTGCTGCACTCTCTGCTGTGTTCTCTGGCGATTATTTGGTGCGGATATACATAAGAGCTGGACTTGCCAACTACTCTCATTAGTTTATCGCTTTTATATTTTTAACGCTTATACATGCTAGTGCTCTTTGCTGACACTAAACAGCTGTTTCTATTGTTTACCTATATGGCATTTGCAATTGTTTTTTTGTTTTTTGCATGCACTAAAATTGTTGTGCTAAACGCCTTAACTAATTCTCTGGAATCACGTGGAAAATAAGAGCTAATACCTTCTATTAATGGCAGCTAAATGAAATCCTAAGCAGTGCTCGTCTGAAATAATAAACTACTTCAGTCCTAAGAGAGCTTCATTAGCAATTAACACTGGAATGGCGTCTGAGAACTGCTCGAAGGAGGTACAAAATATAAGAGCTGAAAATATAACACCACGTGCCAAAGTGGATTCGCTTGAACGTAAAATTGAACAAGTGGATAGATATAATAGACGATGTAATGTGGTGGTAAGCGGGCTTACTTCTAATAACTGCCATGATGCAACTCAAAAACACTTGGAGCTCACTATGAAAAGATTGAAAACCTCCATAAATGTGACCGATACTAAAAACTTTCAAATGGAACTTATTCTTTTACCTTAGGCTCAGTATGGCAAGTGAGACAAGTCTTGAAAAACGGAAAGTATTGAAGGGCACACCGCTATACATTCAAAAAGAGCTAACACTGTACACATACTACGTATGGGAGATTATTCGTTATTTATTGATGACCGTGCCTTTACTTGGCGTGACAACAAAATGGTAGCTTCTTGCGAGGATGATGCGGAAAAGCTTCGCGAATGGCTAAAGAAGACGGATCAAAACTATGAAGTGTCGGTTGAGGAGAAAGCTAAGGAATATGGCAATAGCTACTGAATGCAAAACCAAGAGCCGTCTGCAGCATCGTCGTAACAACCAGCTGTGTGCCGTGTTCTGGCTTTCAGTGTGGCAAACTTAGCAAGTAAAACCAATTTCTCAGATTTTTTTCGTTTTATCAATACTTATGATATATATTTTCTATTTAAGACTCATGTAGTACCTGATAAAAGAGTTTATTTCTCTATGTACTTTAAGGACTATAAACTTTTCTGTGTAGATGCAGTAAAGGGTAACAATGCTGGTCGAGCTAGTGGCGGCGGCTAATATGGGTACAAAGGGAGCTTAGAATCAATTTGCCACCCTATGTTTATTGAACATGATCGCAATGATGTGTTATCTTTAAGATTGAACGGTAAATCTTACATGCTAATATCTTAATACTTAAACTGTACTAATTGGAACAATGATTTCGCACAGCTTGACAAATTGTTAAATGAAATTGATTCCTCCCCCTTTTGCATACTAGGTGATCTAACTTCGAGAATGAGCACAGCCCAAGTAATTGACAAACACCTTTTATTTGATGCTCCAGTTATTGCTAATATTAGAAAATATAAAGATACGGTGCTTGATACTAAAGGCAGGAAACTACAAAGGTTGTTTGATGATTTGGGCTGCATAATTGTTAATGGCAAAAACAGCAAAATTCTAAAAAAGTGACTTAACAAAACACACATATATATATATATATAGATATATATATATATATATATATATATATATATCCATATATATATATATATATATGTGTTTTGTTAAGTCACTTTTTTAGAATTTTGCTGTTCAAAAGACTTATATTGTTTATATTATTTAATATCATAACTTTTTGCTAATTGAAATCCCGTGCGTTCTTTTTATTTGCCTAAAGGAAACCGCTATATGGTTTTGGGACATCGGAGCATAGCTGTGTTGTGGGTTTTCGTAGCTTTGAATTATCTTTTTCTGGGTCATATGGTAACCTTAAGCTTAAAAGTAAAAAAGGCATATCAGTTGTCATAAAAGGCATTGAACCTGGGTTAGATCCTAATGAAATAAAGGAAGCACTAAAAGAAAAGAATTTTGAAGTAAAAAGTATATTTAACATACTAAACAAAGAACGCCAACCACAACCGCTGTACAAAATAGAACTGACGCCCAATGATGTCAAGCTGAAAAGAGGTGAAGTTCACCCCATTTATCTGCTTCGATTCCTTTTAAACAGGAAAATCACAGTAGAGGAACCACATAAAAAAAAAAGACCTAGTACAATGCAACAACTGTCAGGAATACGGACACACTAAGGCATACTGCAAGCTAAGCAACGTATGCGTAATCTGTGCTAAAAACCACAACGCTTCCGAATGTCCGGAGAGCAAAGACAACGCTACCGTCAAAAAATGCGCAAACTGTGGCGAAAACCATACGGCCAACTATAGGGGCTGCCCCGTATATGCAGCTCTGAAGCAAAAATTTAACGTTGCCAGACAACGGGTTAATCAATCGAATTTTCCTAATTTTGCATCGAGCGAATTCCCACAACTTCCAACCAACTTAGCACCTCAGCCAATGGCTCCTAATCTGCGTACTCAGCAAACAAGCTACGCTAAAGTTGTCGCACAAGCTCCGGCACTTTCTAACGATCGAAGCGCAATTAATAATTTAGAGTCAATTCTCAAATCCTTTATGCAAAAGCTTGAAAAATTTATGGATGATGAGTAATCTAATGGGAAGCATGGTACAAAACCAGAACATAATTAATAGATTAATTAACGCAGAATGAATGCGATTAAAATTTGTCACTGGAATGCAAACGGTATAAGCCAACATATACTTGAAGTAACACAATTCTTAAATAAAAATAATATCGATATTATGTTATTATCGGAAACTCACAAAAAAACTATATTCATATTCACGGATATAATTTTTATACAAACCACCCTGAAGGCAAAGCTCATGGTGGCTCTGGGGTTTTTATTAAGAAAACGATACAACACTACGAATTAGAACCGTATAGTGAAAAATATCTACAAGTAACTACAATATGCTTAATAACTAGCGAAAATAAAATAACCGTTTCAGCAGTTTATTGTCCACCAAGATTTGCAGTGACTACAAATCAGTTCCAAAAATTTTTTGACAATCCTGGTTCAAAATTTTTGGCAGCTGGAGACTTCAATGCTAAGCATACTTTCTGGGGTTCCAGATTAACTTCACCTAGGGGTCGCCAATTGTTTGCAGCGCTTGGAAAATCACTCGACATTATTTCATCAGGTCATCCAACATACTGGCCATCTGACCCAAACAAAATCCCAGACGTTATTGACTTCGGAATTGCTAAAGGCCTTAAACGGAACGAGATAACAGTCAACGCATGTGACGACTTATCGTCTGATCATTCTCCAGTAGTGATAGTACTTAAAAAGCTAAATATCGTAAACCCAACAAACAAGACCTTAAGCTACATCGATTGGGCTCAATATAAGGTTGAGGTCGATAGCCGAATGCGTAGTAATCCAGAACTTAACTCGCCCAGAAAAATTTATGAAGCATTTCAATTTTTAAGCTCAACAATAAAAACTGCTGTGAATACCGTAAAGGTCACGAGAAAGATCTCCAAAGGCAAGACAATGTTCCAATCAGACATTGACATTCTTGTGACAGCAGAGAGAAAAGCTCGACGCAAGTGGCAAATGCTCCGATCACCCAGTTCCAAACTTAATTATAATTTAGCAACCAAAGCCCTAAGAGAAACCCTCGCGGACAGTAATAACCACGCGCTACAGTGTTACTTGGAAAACGTTTGCCCTAACAAAGAACAAAACTACTCTCTCTGGAAAGCTGCAAGAAAGTTTAAAACTCCTAAACAATTTATTTCACCAATTCGTAAAACAGATGGCTCATGGGCGCGCAGCGAAGAAGAAAAAGGTACTGTTCTCTCTCACCACCTAACAAAAGTCTTCCAACCGAATCCGCAAGTAATTGCCTTCCATCCTGAAATCTGCATCCCATCTATTGTAGAAAATCCAATAAAAATAAGATCTCATGAACTGAAAGAAGCCTTTGCCAACATAAACCCTAAAAAGTCACCTGGCCACGACGAAATCTCCGGAAAAATGCTAAAAATGTTACCCGACAGCGCAGTCATGTTTATTTTATTAATTTTCAACCGCATTCTTGCATTAGGGTACTACCCTGAACAATGGAAAATCGCAATGGTCAAAATGATACCAAAACCAGGAAAAGATCCTACTGTCGCGGCCTCCTACAGACCAATAAGCCTACTACCTCATCTATCAAAAATCTTCGAGAAAGTTCTCCTCTATAAAATCTTTCCATATTTAACGCAGAGTGCAATAATTCCTAACCACCAATTTGGCTTTAGAAAACAGCATGGAACTATTCAACAAGTCCACAGAATTACAAAGGTCATTCACGAAGCTTACCAAAATAAAAAATACTGCTCTTCGGTATTCCTGGATATAGCTCAAGCCTTCGATAAAGTATGGCACGAAGGTCTCCTCTTCAAAATTAAACGCTATCTGCCAAAAAATGTACATAAAATCCTCCAGACTTACCTAACACAACGCACCTTTTGTATTAAATACGGTACATTTGTGTCAGATAAGATCGTCATGAGAGCAGGCGTCCCTCAAGGTAGTGTGCTTGGACCATTTTTATACCTTATCTACACCATCGACTTCCCAGCTTACTCGGACAACACAGTTGCAACTTTTGCCGACGATACTGCAATTCTAAGTACCCACAGCAATCATCGAACTGCATCTCTAAACTTGGCAGCGCACATTTAACTCGTGGAGAAATGGCTGGCAAAGTGGCGCATCAAAATCAACGTAAAAAAATGCGTACACGTCACATTCACTCTCAGGAAAGAAACATGTCCTTCTGTGAAAATAAACAACGTCCTTATCCCGCAGGCCAATGAGACCAAATATCTGGGTGTCCACTTAGATAGAAGGCTCACTTGGAAAGCCCATATAAACAGCAAAAAAAAGCAGATGAACCTTAAACTTCAACAGCTATATTGGTTGCTAAATAAAAACTCCAAACTCAGCATCGAAAACAAATTACTGCTCTATAAGGCTATTATTAAGCCAATCTGGACTTACGGAATTGAGTTGTGGAGCTCTGCATGCAACACAACAATAGAAAAAATACAAAGAGTGCAAAATAAAATATTGAGGCAAATAACAAGTGCCCCATGGTATGTTAGAAACTCTAACATCCATAAAGACCTTAATATCCCTTTAGTAAAGGACATTATAAATGTCTTCATCCCCAAATATAAAGCTAAATTATTAACTCATCCAAACGAACTGGCCAGGCGACTACTCGATGAACCCTCTAATACACGGCTAAGAAGAAAATCCTTGATGGCAACATAAAGCTATATGAAAAAATCATTACTTGTATATTTGTAAAGAAGAAAAAAAAAATATGTAACTGCTTTAGCACACTATTTAGTTTTAAGATTTGAATAACAAATTGTTAATTCCACTAAGGAAGATTCAATTAAAAGAAAAAAGAGAGAAAAAAAAAAAAAAAAAAATATGGTAACCTGCCATTGAAGACCAATCCCGAGTGCCCGACCACTCAAAGCGGAACCGCTCGGCGTGATTAAGGGCACCGAATATTAATACCAAACCGTTAGTTTCCGAACGCAGAGATTGTTGAGAATTCGTAATCGATATCCTTGTATCCAAGAAACATTGAATATATAACTTGTGTCATTTTATTCAATAAAAAACACTTAAACCCTAGACACTGGTAGAAATTTATTGTACACGTTTATTGTATCACCCCAGTATAAGACAGCTCCAGGTAGAACCAATTTTCGGTCGATGCCTGTCGTCGCGTACTGGTTATGGACTTTTTCTTTCGCAACACCCCGCAGCTTCCTGCAAGCCCAAATTCAATCAAACAAAAAGCCAATCGCTTCAAATTAATTTAATGAAATCGCAATAATATTCAAGTTAAAATAATTTATTTGTTCGCAAAAAATCTTGATAAAAACTTTCGAATTTGTATCACAACAGTTGCAAAGACAGCCTATCAGCAGAGTCCCAGCATCACAGCATATGTTGATGTGGAGTTATATATCTAGATTCTAAAAGTTACAGCCCAGCAAAGCAACGAAGCCAACATACGACACGCTTTCTTCTTATTGCTCCAGTCTCGAGACTCCACGCTCGATCGGTATGTCTTCGACGTTCGATGTGCGCTCGCTGCTGCTCTAGAGATTCGACACACGGTGACGAAACTGACCTAGGAAATAAGTATGACTATATGTTTTTTACGATGAATAAACATATGTATTTCCCCTCGCATGAACCACAAGGGCGCTTCATATATGCAGCAAAGAAAGAGAACCGTTTCGCAAAGACTTTTAGAGAACCGAAAAAAAAAAATAATTCGCTGACACGCCGACTTACTCTCTTCGTTCTCACCTGATGGGAACGAGGAAACGACAATAAGACTGCAAGTCGCTAGTTCACTATTTTGTTGTTATCACTCTATTTGCATAGCACCAAAAACCACCGCTCACACCGACTGGCAAACGGGTACGCTGTCTATTTGAAGTATTAAGCCAGAGAGAGACAGAGTGAATCTGTCCACGACTTCAAAGCATACGCTTTACGTGTTCTGGAACTGTGATTCGTTGCCATTGAGAACGCAACAGGACGCCGGTTGAAGGTCGTAGTACTTGGTACGCGTGGACGGACTTTCTGCACTGAATGGTCCACCTGATCTGATTCCAGACTCCTGGGACGGGATCGCCAAATGTAAATGTCAGGGAAAATTACGCTATGTTCTCACTTGGCCGGGTTAGGCTTATCGGCGAAACCCAGGGTTTCAAATGTCAAAACACATATAAAAAAAATCATCTAACCCGAAAATATACCCTGACTTAACATTTTACTCTGAGGTTAGCGCAGAGTTGCGTTTGAAATTTCCAGTTACATTTCCTAACACCGAGTACAAAAACTGGGTACAAATTTAATACAACACTGGCAGGAAGCTCTCACGTGCAGAAAATGAGTGGGGAAGGATGCACGTATTTGGATATGCAAATTTTGATCACAGGTCGTGGAACGTTTTGTGATGCCGCTTTCACTATTAGCTCCAATAATCTTTTTTTTAACTTGCGAATATTGCAATGCTCTTCTGTTATTGTTGCTTCCAATATCCCTTTGGCTTTTTCAGCTTTTTTAAACATTTCAAATAAAGCAAATTCCATTTTGATTTACAATTTCTCGATGATATAGTATATCAGATATACCTTACGCGTTTTTTAGATTTCAAACTCCCAAGCCGGACATTATCGCATGCATGTAATGCAAACAGCGGCCATCTCCCAACAAACTTCATTAACAGTTAGGGCTGGTAATGCGAGTAGCCGCAGTATGAATTTTCACAACTCCGGAAGTAGTGCAGAAGTAGTGAACTTTCCGGCTGGGTCATATGACGTTAGCAATCCTTAAATCGCTCGAAGCTGATATGAACGCTTTGAGTTACAGTACCGGGTTAAGAACTTAACCCCTGTAGTGAGAACATAGCATTAAGGGCTGAGGTACCTGTCCTTGACGGCGAAGATGTGAGGGAACTCCGGTTGGTTTTCAATTTTTGTTTGGCGGCGGTTGCGGGTCACAATTAAAAGTGTTTAATGTTGATTTTTTTCTTTAATTTTTGTCTTTTCACTGAACTAATATGTTCTTTGTTTTTTGTAGATCATTTTCGAACTTCTGGGCTGTTTAATTTACTTTTACGGTTTCTGTTTTTATACCCAGCGTAAGCGGGGTATATTAGTTTTGTGCGAATCTTGTAACAGGGAGAACTAAGCTCCGGAGATATAGACATATATATATAGAAATGATCAGGATCAAAAAATGAATCGATTTAGACATGTCCGTCTGTCCGTCTGTCCGTCTGTCCGTCTGTCCGTCTGTCCGTCTGTCCGTCCGTCCGTGGTCGGATCTCCTCCGAAACGGCAGGACCAATCAAGTCGAAATTTGGCACACAGGTATATCGGGATCCGAGTATGATCCTAAGTAAAAATGGGAGACATCCGCCCACTGCTACGCCCACAAATGAATATAATGTGTTTTCAGTAAAATGCTTGTAACTTGCGAACCACTCAACACATTCCATTGATATTTGGTGTACTGGTAAACTACAAAAAGGGACATATCCTGGCAAAAAATAGACGCCGCCCTCCGTGAGCCACGCCCACAAATAAGCCTACAAATAAGGGCTTATCGTAACTTGTGAAGTAAAAGGCGTAGAAGGTTCAAATTCGCAGCATAGGTTGACCAAGGCGAATGAAAGGTATAGGAAAAAAATTTATATGGCCCGCCCACTGCCCCGCCCACTGCCACGCCCACAAATGAAGATTTTTCGTAACTTCCGAAGTAAAAGGCGTAGAAGCTTCAAATTCGCAACATAGGTTCACCAAGGCGAATGAAGGGTGTAGGGAAATAATTTATGTGGCCCTCCCACTGCCACGCCCACAAATAGAGAAGAAAAACATAGTGCGCTCATAATGTCGGGACGCTGGGTATTTCAAAGTCGGGCTTGACCGACTTTAGCTTTCTTACTTGTTTTTTCTTTTTGAAGGTTTTTCAGTTAACAGTTAGAGTTTTATATTTTTGGTTTTTTTTTATATATTTGCGGTTGCGGAAGGAGCGGTGCGCGTTCTCACGACAATGATCAAAAACTGCACTTACTTGCTCTCCTTCTCAGCAGGAAGGAGTTTTCTGAGGAGCTAGCATTGTAATTGTTTAGGCGACTCTTTCGCCGTGCATTTAAGGGTCGGCTGGGCAGCGGCCACGTTGAAAGACGGACAAGAACTATAGCGGAAGATCTAGCCTATCCAAATAAAAGTTCTCCTTCTCACTATCGTGAATCAGATCCAAGTACCCTAAAAACATCCTCAATTGAAAGCTTACCTTTGATGGAGCTGTGGACAGTTTACCAGTAGATGAATTTATTTACCAAATCAATGCTTTTACGCGTTCATCTCTAAGGGGAGACTTTGAGGCACTTTGCCAGAACGCACATGATTTTTTCGAAAGAAAAAATTAGTTTTAGAGGTATCATCACACGGTCTTGATATAAAAGATACTTTTCGTAATCGCCAACAGAAGAACGGAGAGTGTTTTGAAAATTTCTTGGATGATATCCTTAAGCTTTTGGAAAGACTTCGAGTTCCACTACCTGAAAAAGAGCTGATATCTATTATTCGTCATAATTTGTTGGCCGATGTTCGTTTTGAGTTTCTTCATAACGACATTAAATCAGTATCACAGCTTAGGAAAATTCATTTTCATTTCATTGATTTCATTTATTCATTATTTGAAGTACATTTTTTATACGAAAATAATGCTATAATTAGCTAGCCATACTTAATATACGGCAATAATAATATATATTGTGTGGTGGGATTGGCTAATATAGTTAATTTAATTCACAAAAGCTTAAGAGAATTCATTTATAATTAGGTCTCTATACCTTAAGGAGTGCTTAATATAAAAGTATAGTGCTATCGGGTCGCATCCATTTAAAATTGGAATAAATCTTGGCATAGGTAACTGTCCTGAACCAAAATAAATGCATCTGGTACGCCTAAAAATCGGGCAGACTCCAATAAAATCATATGTGTTTTCTAGCATATCCAGATTACAAAGGGAGCATAAACCATCTGTGTTATCTTTGAAGGCGCTAGAATTAATATTGAGTAGGCCTCCTCTAGCCTTTATAACCCAACTACTAACTTGTGACGAGTAATTTTATAAAATATTTGGTACCGTTCTGTATTCTAAGTCGCAATAAAAGTCGTGAAATTGGGAGCGCCTAGCTGAGGACTCCCAATCATATTTGAATTTAGCATTAATTGAGTTCAGCAGTCTGATTTGAAAAGCATTGCGGTTTTCTAAATTAAACTCTAATTCTGGCAGGTTATATGTCCGATTTAGCGTTATCCACTCCTCGACCCAAAAACATTTCTTCAATATACATTCATGTGCAAGTCTGCGACATAGTCTGTTCGTCGGCATTTGTAGAACTCGATTTATATAGGCAAAGTGTTAGGAGAGGCAGTGTGCGAATTGATGTGTCAGGTTAGTCTCTAAATGTAGCAAGTAATTAGGAGTGTTATTATAGAGAGAAAACAGTCTCTTCAGAAAACATCTTAGAAGTTTATCCACCTGATCGTAAATTTTGTAGCCCCATATGGGTGCTCCGTATAGAATAATGAAATTTGCGCAAGCATAGAATATTTTCATTTTGCTTTCAAAAGCGATACTTGGGTTATAAATGTACTTCGACCAGTTAGCGAACAGCGCGCATTTGGCAGTTTGTAATTTTTCGTTTAAGTGTTTATTGTAGCTAAGGTTATAGCTAAAGACTATTCCCAAATACTTGTAGTTATTAGCTTAGTCGATTACTTCATTCCCGTATTTGAAATTAAGATGTGACGTTATTCTAGCATTATTTCTAAAAACAACTCTTTTAGTTTTGGAAAGGTTTACCCGTAGGTTCCATGCTGTACAATAATTAAATAAGGCATCGCTCATTGATTGCAGATCTTCAGGAGATTCTGCAGTAATGGCACGGTCATCCGCGTACAGCAGAGCTTTTATGTTGGTGTCAGCAATGTTTACTCCACAGGAGAGAGAGTCGATTAAGTCGCTGAGAAATAAGTTAAATAAGACAGGGCTCAGCAAGCAACCCTGTCTTACTCCTTGAGTGACGTTAAAAAATTTTGATACACTAGAACGATCCCAAACTCGGCATTTATTATTAATACGAAAAGGACGTAGACTTTTTTGTTAGACTTGGAGTAAAAATTAATTATACTAGGTAGGTTGAACAGATTCTCCATAGTGGAGTAGCCCTTACGAAAACCTGCTTCAAATTTATTAAGGACATCATTGCAGTCAATCCATGAAAGAATTCTATTCAGCAGTAACCCAGTCAACACCTTATAAATCGAGTCAATTAGAGAAAGGCCTCTGTAATTTGATGGATCATTTCTATCTCCCTTTTTGAAGATTGGTAATATGATGGAATTTTTAATCGAAGTGGGAATCTCTTCTTTTAAAAAGATTATATAAAAAAATTTTTGCAACTCATCTGTAAAACCAACCGGGGAAAATTTATTGAATTCGGATGGAATTAGGTCCCCGCCAGGTGCTTTTTTACATTAACCTTTATAAAGAAACAGCAGAAGCTCACGCTTCTCGAATGGTGAATCAATATAATTAACAGGTTGGCTGATAAGTCCCCGGTCTGACACATAGATGGCGTCGCTAGTATTAAATGCATATTATTTTTATATAGTGGCAACCTTCAAATGATTCGTGTCAAAATTTGACGTCTGTAAGTCAATTAGTTTGTGAGATAGAGCGTCTTTTGTGAAGCAACTTTTGTTTTTGTGAAAAAAAAGGGAAAAAGGAATTTCGTGTTTTGATAAAATACTGTTTTCTGAAGGGAAAAAAATACAGTGGAAGCAAAAACTTGGCTTGATAATGAGTTTCCGGACTCTGCCCTAGGAAAATCAACAATAAATGATTGGTATGCAAAATTCAAGCGTGGTGAAATGAGCACGGAGGACGGTGAACGCAGTGGACGCCCGAAAGAGGTGGTTGCCGACGAAAACATCAAAAAAATACACAAAATGATTTTGAATGACCGTAAAATGAAGTTGATCGAGATAGCAGAGGCCTTAAAGATATCAAAGGAACGTGTTGGTCATATCATTCGTCAATATTTGGATATGAAAAAGCTCTGTGCGAAATGGGTGCCCCGCGAGCTCACATTTGACCAAAAACAACAACGTGTTGATGATTCTGAGCGGTGTTTGCAGCTGTTAACTTGCAATACACCCGAGTTTTTGCGTCGATATGTGACAATGGATGAAACATGGCTCTTTCACTACACTCCTGAGTCCAATCGACAGTCGGCTGAGTGGACAACGATCGGTGAACCGTCTCCGAAGCGTGGAAAGACTCAAAAGTCCGCTGGCAAAGTAATGGCCTCTGTTTTTTGGGATAAGCATGAAATAATTTTTATCGATTATCTTGAGAAGGGAAAAGCCATCAACAGTGACTATTATCTGTCGTCATTGGAGCGTTTGAAGGTCGAAATCGCGGCAAAACGGCCCCATATGAAGAAGAAAAAAGTGTTGTTCCACCAAGACAACGCACCGTGCCACAAGTCATTGAGAACGATGGCAAAAATTCATGAATTAGGCTTCGAATTGCTTCCCCACCCACCGTATTCTCCAGATCTGGCCTCCAGCGACTTTTTTTTTACTCAGACCTCAAAAGGATGCTCGCAGGGAAAAAATTTGGCTGCAATGAAGAGGTAATCGCCGAAACTGAGGCCTATTTTGAGGCAAAACCGAAGGGGTACTACCAAAATGGTATCAAAAAATTGGAAGGTCGTTATAATCGTTGTATCGCTCTTGAAGGGAACTATGTTGAATAATAAAAACGAATTTTGACAAAAAAATGTGTTTTTCTTTGTTAGCCCGGGGACTTATCAGCCAACCTGTTAGTGGTAAGGACCAGTGCATCGAAGTTGCGTTGGAGTTTGGATTTGGCAGTGTACTGAAATGTAGTCGCATTTGCTCAATCTGTAAATTATTACCATATTTTGGTTTTATTTTTTTAAGGCTTTTAGCAATTTTCCACCAATCACTGCTACTTTTAACTGAGTTCAGTTTATCAATTTTTCGCTTATACATGACTAGCTTCTTCGATCTGCAAATGCATATATTTTCTTCTACTATCGATAAAATGTTTCAGGTAAGCCTCTACATTGTATTTTCTTGCTATATTTAAGAGCTTAAGCATTTTTTCTCTAGCTGTAACACATTCCGAATCAAACCAGGGATTTTTTTGCTCTCATTGTCTTGTTTATCCCTATGCTTTCTGCAGCCTCCATGATTTAACCCTGTATTTTCTGAAGTTTAGAGTCTATGTCTAAGTTACCAGTAAGATAGTCATCGCCTTTTAATTTTTCCATCTCAGTAGCATATCGTTTTGCTTAACTAGGTATCCATTGCAATTTTGGTAGCAATGACATTTCACGTGAGCCGTCAGTACCTCTTGTAATATTTAGTTCTAAAGAGAGTGGCATGTGATCAGAATACGTTTTGTTTCAAATAGAAAAGTTTTTTATAAATGCCAGGAAATTTAGCGAGGCGGCACAATAGTCGATGGTTGTACGTCCATTATAACTATAAGAGGAAAACTCATCACTTACGTCGCCGACTGTTCTACCATTAACAATTATGCAGCCCAAATCATCAAACAACCTCAGTAGTTTCCTGCCTTTAGTATCAAGCACCGTATCCTTATATTTTCTAATATTAGCAATAACTGGAGCATCAAATAAAAGGTGTTTATCAATTACTTGGGCTGTGCTCATTCTCGAATTTAGATCACCTAGTATGCAAAAGGAGGAGGAATCAATTTCATTTAGCAATTTTTCAAGCTGTGCGAAATCATTGTTCCAATTAGTACAGTTTAAGTATTAAGATATTAGCATGCAATATTTACCGTTCAATTTTAAAGATAACACATCATTGCGATCATGTTCAATAAACATAGGGTGGCAAATTGATTCTAAGCTCCCTTTGTACCCATATAAGCCGCCGCCACTAGCTCGACCAGCATTGTTAACCTTTACTGCATCTACACAGAAAAGTTTATAGTCCTTAAAGTACATAGTGAAATAAACTCTTTTATCAGGTACATGAGTCTTAAATAGAAAATATATATCATAAGTATTGATAAAACGAAAAAAATCTGAGAAATTGGTTTTACTTGCTAAGTTTGCCACACTGAAAGCCAGAACACGGCACACAGCTGGTTGTTACGACGATGCTACAGACGGCTCTTGGTTTTGCATTCAGTAGCTATTGCCATATTCCTTAGCTTTCTCCTCAACCGACACTTCATAGTTTTGATCCGTCCTCTTCAGCCATTCGCGAAGCTTATCCGCATCATCCTCGCAAGAAGCTACCATTTTGTTGTCACGCCAAGTAAAGGCACGGTCATCAATAAATAACGAATAATCTCCCATACGTAGTATGTGTAAAGTGTTAGCTCTTTTTGAATGTATAGCGGTGTGCCCTTCAATACTTTCCGTTCTTTCAAGACTTGTCTCACTTGCCATACTGAGCCTAAGGTAAAAAAATAAGTTCCATTTGAAAGTTTTTAGTATCGGTCACATTTATGGAGGTTTTCAATCTTTTCATAGTGAGCTCCAAGAGTTTTTGAGTTGCTTCATGCCAGTTATTAGAAGTAAGCCCGCTTACCACCACATTACATCGTCTATTATATCTATCCACTTGTTAAATTTTACGTTCAAGCGAATCCACTTTGGCACGTGGTGTTATATTTTCAGCTCTTATATTTTGTACCTCCTCACACACAGCTGAGATATCTACATTTTTTGCGACGGTTTGCAACTTTGATTCCAGAACTACATCCAGTTTTGAGATTAGTTTTATTTCGAAAGTGGACCATGAAAATACATCAGCCGAGTTTGAGCAGTTCTCAGACGCCATTCCAGTGTTAGTTGCTAATGAAGCTCTCTTAGGACTGAAGTAGTTTATTATTTCAGACGAGCACTGCTTAAGATTTCATTAAGCTGCCATTAATAGAAGGTATGAGCTCTTATTTTCCACGTGATTCCAGAGAATTAGTTAAAGCGTTTAGCACAACAATTTTAGTGTATGCAAAAAACAAAAAACAGTTGCAAATGCCATCGAGGTAAACAATAGAAACAGCTGTTTAGTGCAGCCCAAGTGTCAGCAAAGAGCACTAGCATGTATTAGCGTTAAAAATATAAAAGCGATAAACTAACGAGAATAGTTGGCAAGTCCAGCTCTTATGTATATCCTCACCAAATAATCGCCAGAGAACGCAGCAGAGAGTGCAGCAGAAAGTGCAGCAGAAAGCGCAGCAGCACAACAACAACAATACACGAGTGGCGTACAGCGGAGCCCCGTTCGTTGCGCTGTATGGTGGATCATGCATTAATCTTTATGGGCAACTCCCTGGGTGGGTTGCAGTGCCTATCCTATCAACCGTTTTTCAGTCTGATTCAGTCCCCACCAACGTTTGACATGTGTTTCACTTTTCGGCGATACACTTCCCAAGCATTCTGTCTATTAAGCAGTAATGAGTTCTTCAAATAGTAGCCAGGAGGAGCGATTTAATCCAATATGGAGAGTAAACTTCTTTTCCAGCATTCAGCGACTACAACACCGTTTATAGTCTTATTATACAAGCAAATATTAATTTATTTAAAAGAGCGAAGTAAAAAACACTTTTGCTTTGTTTGACAGCAGAGTTGCCAACTCCTTAGGAAAATTTGTCGCAGAAGAGAGAATATGTTTGAAGATTTTAAAACGAAAACGATGCCTAAGAGTACGCAAGTACGAAGAAAAATATTTGAAGTTAATGCAGAACCACCTTGCAGTGAAACCGAGGCGAGAATAGAATTGTCAGAAATTTTCAGACCAAATATTGAATCCAAAAATAAATGCTGGAACTGTTAGAATACGGGGCATTCATACAATTAGTATTTACAGCCACGCTGCGTATTTTGTTACTGGTGAGGGTTAGCTGAAAACTATTTTTCTATCTGTTCTAATTTTAAAATTTCGGAAAACTACCAAAGGGGTGCCTCCAACAACAACAAGCATCCGAAAATGACAAACAGTCAGAACCCGTCCCAAAAACAAACGGAGAGTCAATAAAATTGTTGCGCAGGGAAAGAAATTTTTCGCCAGAATCCCCGAAATATCATCTAATAAAACCTTATCATGAAGGAATAAAAAGTTATATGAACATTAGAAATAGGTTATTTAGAATCTCACAAGAAAGATTGGCCATTCGGGCAAGAGAATTTGGAAAGGAATCAAACAGAAACAAAAAAATTTACTATCAGCTATTGTTCAAAAGAAGCATGATATCCGACTTTATGCTGCCATATCACTTTTAGACAGAGAAAGGCTAGGGTTGCTTGATTTATGTGCCACCGCTTGCTGTTTAGGTTCAAAATAAGCAAACAGATACTTGAAGATAAAAACGAAAAATAAAGTGCATAAACAGTCAATTAAGAACCGCCAATTGGACCTTACAAACCGTCTATGGCGTTGTGAAATAAGGAATGTCTTACGATCGGCAAACCGAATTTATTGATTTTTACATTATTCCATGATTAGCGCAGGACATATACCTTGGAGCTGATTTCTTTCAAAAATTTAACATTACCCCCACATCTTTCCTATTAAAATCGAAGCAGTTCACGCACTTTTCGTTGAAAGTGACACAGATAGGCATATTCCTAATGGAAGGTAGCAAAAAAAGCTTAAATCTGCGATTGCTAAATTTCCAAGTTTTGAGATTCACAGGTTAGAAAAACCCAAAATGGTAGAACACACTATCGATGAAGGATATGCAAAGCCAATAAAACAGCGGCATTATCCCATCTCACCTGTAGTGAAATTCTAACGTCAGCGTAGGAGGTTTCTGGGCATGGTCGGCTGGTATAGGAGATTTGTAGGTAACTTTGACAGCTTTGTTTAAAAAGGAGGTCATTTGAATGCACAGTCGAGGCTCAAAAGTCATTCGAAATATTAAAAGAAAAGCTTACCTTAGCACCGGTTCTAGCAAACCCCGATTTCTCCAAGCCTTAACTTATTCAATGTGACGCTTGTCAACAAGGAGTTGAAGCAGTCTTAGCTCAAGTGAACAAACAAGGCGATGAGGTACCAACAGCTTACATGTCGCAAAAACTTAACAAAGCACAGAAGAATTATTGTGAAACAGAACAGGAATGCCTAGCCGCAGTACTGGCAGTAAATAAGTTTCGGCCATATGAAGAAGGTCACGCCTTTAACATCATGACAGACCATTCCAGTTTACGATGATTGATGAGCCGGAAGGACCTAAGCGGCACGCTAGCACGATGGTCACTCAAGTTACGGGCTTTTCTATTCACCATCAAACACAGGAAGAGAAGCGAAAATAAAGTGGCCGATGTAGTGTCTCGAGTCTACACCGATAATCTGGAAGTTATAACTCATTCCGAACCTGAAGCACTACCTTGGATAGATTTATCGCCTGAAGCAATTGAGCGACCAGAATATATTGAGCTCCGTGAAAAACTCCTTACGAATAAGTCGTTATACCCAGATTTTGAGGTGATTGATGAAGGCGAAAATAAGGCCTGGAAACTGTTTGTACAAAGGCCGTTGCGATTACACGTGAAGTCGAAAAAAAATTTGCAGCTTGACCCTCTTGGATAGAGTTTTTAAGGTCAATTTGTACTTTAACTATTTAAAATCAGTTCAGAGCCTAAAATTGTGATAGAAAGGAAATTAAAATATTGAACGCATTATGAGATATAGCCATAACTAAGTGAGTAATTTAATTCTCGGCCCCACTTTTTGAAGTCTATTTTAAAAAAATATAACAGGTGACTAGAGGTGAGGTGTTGTTATACTCACCAAGCAATTTCAAAAACAGTCGTCAAATTTTTTTTACAAAACATGACCTGTAAAATGTCGCACAATGTTATAGAAATCTTTTGGATTCTGCGATCGAATATATTTGAAATGGATCCACTTTTTTCATTTAGGTAAATGTTTGCTGGGTAAATTTTCACAGAGAAAGTTTTTCTTCTTAAATTAGCTCTTTGCATTGGGATTGCACAGAGTTGCATTAACTTTATTTTAGTTTTAGATATGGAAAATTTCCCATGGTGAAAGTGAAAATCGGTGAATAAACGACAATTCGTATGAAAATATGCTTGAAGAAGTTGGCTCTAAGTGTTTTTATTTATTTTTTTCCGGATCTTGGTATGTATATATGTATGTTGGCGTGGATGATTCTTAGGTTACACCTCTAACTACAACTAAACCAATTCTTCCAGCTCATTCTTGCCGAGCATAATCGATCTCTAGGTTAAGTGCAGTATTTTGGGGCTCTACATCGATCGGCACTATCAAAAAACTAAAATAAGCGTGGCTTTCAGTTCACAATTTTCTCGAACTTCCGTAATGAGGGCCAAAAATTAAGTAGTCGGTTGAGCGGAAGCCTTAATCGTCATGACGCTGCTGATTTCTTGAGAAGCGGGGGGAGGATTATGTGAGTCACAATACCAACACTGAACATGCTTGTGCCGTTGTTGTGAGAATACATGATAAACATCATTTTACACTGCACAACATTTAAACATACTAGTATCGTGCAATACTTTCAATTTCTTTTACTCGTTTCTTTTACGCTTCTCCTTCTAGCAAATTTCCAACATATGCCATGCAGATTTTCGGCCAATGCACTAAGAAACAATTGTCTCGGTCATTAATCCCTCGAACAGTTGTTTACAATTAAAAAACGCACAAGCAGCAACATGCTCCGAGTGCAGGCCAGCGGTGCACCCTTGCCCTTCGTTTTATGTCGGAAACCGGCATAAATAATATTGCAATTAAGCATGCATGTTTTACACGGAATTTGAGCTGATTAGAATTCAATTACATTGATGTGTTTTCGGGAAGATTTGGCGATACAGTCAAATAAACCCAAAAACAAAACAAAGAGAACATATGTTTTTTCACCACGTTCTTTCGCTTAAAATTAGTATAAAAGCCAGAACATTTTGTATTAAAACTAAGAATAAGATTGACTTTAAACTAAAGACAAGTTTTGGATGTCAGATACTAGCTGTTGCTGCATATTGGTCCTTTCCTTTAATCTATACCAAACATCTTTTTCTTATTATTGCGGCTAAGGCTTACTCAAAAGAGTTAGCCAGGAATCGATACAAACGATATTATCAGGAGATAATATTTCATGGCGATCCTGCATATCGAACTGGAAGAAGGAGATCTGAACCAAATACTGACCACATCCTGGGACGCCTGCCATACTTGAATCCCGAAGAGAATTAAAATTAACTGAAGACCCTACTTTACCCAATGGGGTCATGGCTACAATAACATCACTGACGAAGAGTTTACGCCAAATTTCAACTCAAACCAATGGCGTCAAGACTGCATCAAGCTTACATTATCCGGCTTCTATCACCATCTTAAGGCAGCGAAGAATAAAAATCAGATTCCACTGGAAGAGGCTCTTAAGAACCCAGCAGCAGGCCCAAGACCACTTCCACTAGAGTAGTATCACAAAAGGAACAAAAAGGTCCCATCCCCTCGTCAAAGCGACCTAGCCGTGATACCAGCACTTAAACCACCAACGCAGCGAAGTGGCAAAATTACAAAAGCAATACGAAGACGGGCATTCCTAAAAAACGAGCTAAAGCAACCGCGACAACGACCAGAATCGAAAATAAAAGCAGCATTAACTGCGCTTCAAAACATAGAGGACCAGCTTGAAAGATTGAAGAACAAAAAGAAGCCCAAAGATTCAACCAACAGAAGACACTAGCAACAGATCCATTGCGATTTGGCCAGATCACCATATTCATTCTATCAGAATTGCAATTTCGCATGTGAACATCAACTTTTTTTACACGTTGAATTAAATAAATCATAATAAAAGTCAGCCAACACTTGCATTATATTATATAAAATCAAAACTTTGCAATCAAATATGACTAAGAGGAAAAGCTCAATTTAATATACAGAGCCCATTTGAACAATTCATAAAAGAGTTAATGGCAATGGTACTGGAAACCTAACAACTTCCGCCCAGATGCACAATATTTAATTAAATTCCATAAAGTCTCAAAATAAAGTATCCCATATTTGGAGTATAAAATTGGACTTATTAAAAATCCCAAATATGCTATTAATCCAGATTTTGCCAAATTCAGTAAATATTGCAAGTTTTTTTTTTCAAATAATTCAAATATTAAATTTGTCTTTAAATAAAATAAATACTTTTCTTACAATTCTTATTCATAATAAGTTAAATATGGGAGGCCAAAAATCCAAGATATCGGACCCAAACGCAAATGTCATTAATGAAATTGACAAAACAATCCAAATTTTCGACAGCACCGAAATTTAGCTTATTCTACTTATTTTAGCTAATTTAACTGGCATCAAACTAGCCTTAAGAATATATCAAATTTATAACAAAAAAATCAAGAAAAAACACCTGAGTCGTAGCTGCGACCTGGACAAAATGTAACTATGGAATGCAAAAATGTTCATGTAAGATTAACAGAAATCAAAAAAAATTTTTGAGAGCTCCTAAAAATGTCTAAGCAAAACAATCTTTCCAAGTAGAGAAACACAGCTGAAACATTTAAACATTTTGATAAATCAGCACATTGCATCAGTATTGTTTAAGATCATTCTTGGTTCGACCTGTTCCCGTCGACTTCCTTGCAACACAAATTCTCCATGTGCAACGTACACCCGTCGATGGCCGTGCGACCAAAATTGCCCATGTGCGATAATCTAAATCCGTCGAAATTTACGCGCCAACAGCGATCTTAAAGCCTCGCCTTAATCCAATGGAAAAGTTGACAAAGAACCTTCCAGGCCCTTTCCAAGGCTGATTTATTTTGCTCACCTTTAGAGAAGGATCGAGAGACGAAAGCAATGGGTAATTGGGTGCCGTTTTGTTCCTGACTCAAAACTGCGTCGCATGCGATTTTGCTGGCGTCAGTCGTTATGCAGAATGGTTTTGTGAAATCTGGCTATTTCAAAATTTTTGGGATCAGAAGGGAGATTTTAAGGTAGTTAAACGCATCTTCGCATTCTTTTGTCCATACAAAAGGAACATTTTTCCGTGTTAATTTTGTGATATGTGTTGCATGTTGTGCAAAATTTGGTACAAATCGCCTATAATAATTTACGAAAGCGATAAATCTTTTGGCTTCATCTGCGTTTGTTGGTTTTGGGTAATTTCTGACTTTGTCCGCTTTTGAATCGTCCGGCAAAATGCCTTTATCAGTGCATTTATGCCCGAGGAAAGTAAGGTTAGTTTTTCTACAAATGTCAAACACGGATTTTTGTTTGTTGAGCATTTGGTTTTGATATGTAAACAAATGCTCTGTTTGGGCCAAGACCTGCAAAGGCAAGATTAATCATGCGCTGGAAGTAGTTAGGGGCTATTTTCAAGCCAAAGGGTAGTCGCTTAAAGCGGGAAGAGCCTTGGTCACTTGAAAGGATGTTATGTCCCTAGAGTCTTCGTCTTATTCTATCTGGTGAAAACCGGAGATCAAATTTTGACAGGAACAATATTTTGCTCTACCAAGTTCATCCAGAATATCGTCTATTCTGGGTAATGGGAATTTATCCGATGCTAGCTTTTTATTGACTTGCCGATAGTCGCACACCAATCGCCATTTTTTCTCAGTTGAGTTTGGTAGCGATTTTTTCGGAACCAGAAGAATGGGGGAATTATATTCAGAGTTCGATGGCTCAATAATTCCATCATTGAGCATTTTATTGATTTGCCTGTTTATTTCAGGTTTTTGTTCATGGGGACTTCTGTAATTTTTTATGTACACTGGCGTGTGATCTTTCAAACGTAACTTTTGTTTATAAAAATTATTATAAGTCCCTATATCGGTTTCTAAACCAAAAACATCAGTTTATTCAGAACATGGATTTTTTAATTTTTCTTGAAAAAGATTGGCGCAATTGTTTTCTATTTTTGAAAGTAAAGTGTGTTTCCGCTCGCTTTTGTCCTTAACGCGGTTTATTTGCAAAACCCAATAATTATTTAGACTTTCAGTTTCAATGTGATTTAGTCGAAAATTTAAATATTTGTCATTTGTGTTTATAATTTTAACGTAAGAGTTTTGTGAATTTACTATAGTGTTTGCAATATACACACCATTTATAAGTTCTTGATTTGGAATCAAAATGTTTTCTTCTTCGGATTTTATAGTTATTTTTCGTATCACTTCATGTCTAGCTAGTAGAAAAAGGACATTAGGCTCGTGCGAGTCCAAAATTGAAATAGCAATATCGCTATTGGTGAAATTAGGTCGTAAGATGAACCAACAAGGGCCGTAATTTTGGTAATCGAAAGCACAATTAAAGAATTTTATAAAATTTAACCCAATAATTCCGTCACAAGGGATCAGAAAATTTTCTTCCACTGCATGAAATTCAAATTTAAATTCAAAATTGCTTATAAAAATGTTTGCGTTTAGTGCCCCCTGTGTTTTGATTAAACCCTCCCTTATTCCTGATAGGTTAAAAAATTTAGATTGGTCAAGATCATTTTTATTCAGCCGATTATTTTAAATGATGCAAATATCTTAACCCGTATCCAGCAAGAATGTAGCTGTATACCCATTCAAAGGTGTTTCCAGAGTCACATAGTTGCTGAATTTGAGATTAATATGCAACATAGTGAAAGTTTTTAATTCTGGCTTAGGCTCCCCAACTGGGCTTGTTGAGGACCCTCTTGGTTTTTCGAGGTGCTCTATATAGCCCTAACGTTACCGTTATTATTGCTATTACCGCAATTTTAATGATAATTCCTGTTGAAGTTTAGATTTTGATTTTCGTTATCCCGATTATAGCGACCATTGTTTGCGTAAGAGCGACCGTTGTTACCGTTATTATAATTGTTCGAGTAAGAACGACTGTTGTTGCCGTTACTATTATTGTTTGTATTATAATTTCGGTGGCCGCTTCCCCTGCTTCTGTTGCCATTTTGACCGTTATTTTTTATATAATTTATAGAAAAAGTTTCCTGTTGCTCGGAACTTAATTCTTCAAATTTTGTTATTGCCTCTGAAACGTTAGCAAATTGAGCTCCTTTCATTAGCAAGCGTGTTTCAGATGAGCTTGAGTTATTACGTAATGCTTTTACATGCTACTTTTGCAGCATATTTTTAAGCCGTCTCTACTGAAATGTCGTCAGCCAAATAAGCAGCTTTCAATCTTTCCGATAAGGTCTCAATTTCTTTTGAGTAGTCAACCGCATTTGTGTTATTTTGTTTAAGCGCCATTATTTTGGCAGATATTGATTCAACCGATTCCCTTTTTACTTTGCTTTTTAGGACTTCTTTTACTCTCACGATTTTAGTCTCATTTGTTATGTTAGACAAAGCTGATCCCAATATTTTGGTTTTTAATGAAGAGACAGCAACCGGCTCATGAGTCCTGTTATGTGCTATGAACCTGACAGAAAATAAGATGTTGTCCCTTAAGAGAGAATGCATATATCGCCCCGTGTGCACTGGCAGTACCGGCTGCTTCAGTCTGTGGGCTCGGATCTGACGACATTGCACCATAAATTTACTCAGCTCCATAGTTCAACAAAAATTTCTTGCACACGGCTTACTATTTCAAAAATCCTCCAAACCTGACTCCAGATACTACTTATTAATATTTTGAACGTCTACTAGCTCGCATGACCAACGTGATACTTCCGGTAGCGTTCTAGATTGCGTGCTACGCCTTGCCCTCCCTTCCATATTGAATCCTTTAGTTGTAAATTAGAGTTCCCAAGACCATACACACACTAAAGCATTTCCAAATTTCAGACCAATAAAGTAAGTTTATTTACATATCATAATTATCATTGTTCGTGTTCGCCGCCGCAGCTACGCAGCCGAACCTTTAAAGCGCGGCGAATTAGTCAAATCTCCTTTTTTTTCTTGGTACCACTTAAAAGTTCGAGCTCGAGCGAGCTCTGGCCGTTCAACGTAGAACATTCGAAAATTTAATCTCGCCCAAAAACGTTCGTGCGCGCAACGTCGCCCTCCGACAAAAATCAAATCGCCAAAAAATCGAAACGAAATCTCTTAATTGAAAATTAAACAAAAAATCAAATCGTCAAAATATTTAAAAAATAAAATAATAAACAGAATCAAAGTGAATTTATATAAACAAAAAAAAAAAAAAACAAAAAAAAAAAAAATAACAAAAATCACACCAAGAAGACAGTGCACTGAATTGAACAAAGTGAAAACAAAAGACCACATCGCCTAGAAGGCAGATTTATTTTATTTTTTTTATCGATTACGATCCATTTTTATTATACTACCGCCAAAAAGGCATCCAATTTAAATTTACGTTAAAAACTAACAAATAGTCCGCGTCGCGTAAGCGTCGCACGAGAAACCATCGCACACGGCAACCCCTCCAGTCTGCAGCGGAAGATCAGGTACGTCAACTCATTCTCTTGCCCCTAATCTCAACATTTGGCGATCCCGTGCCAGGAGCCTGGAAACAGATTCTGGAGGACCAACCCTTGCGAGGAAAGATCGAGAAAGTACGCCACGTGTGGTCACCCTTTACTGCTATTTGCCCTTCAGAAAGGTCAGGGCAGCACGATCCAGGCACGTGACACACAGCACCATTTCGACTCATCCTTTCTCTTCATATTCGTATCACCTATCTCGCTCGGATACCCGTGTCGCCTTTGGTGGTGGTTTTTTGTGCACAACGAATATTGCAGACCAATAGCCATATAACGGGTCTGCCAGCAGCGTTAGATTTTCTCGTTCCCTTTTTTGCGAACGAACACAGCCAGCATCAAGGCCTTGCGGTTGTTTTTCCTCTTTTTGTTTCATTGCTTTGCTTGGAAATAGCGCCTGTACTTCTAGTCAAACTTCGTACGGGACAATTGTTGAGTTGGTCAGTTGCCACGCAGTGTGTCGCGTCGAACATCAAACGTGATCGAGTGGAGTTTGTGCGGCCGAACTTGCCACAGCTATTGAAATCGCGGTTCGCCTGCAACCACACACACGCACAAGCTCTCGTTTTTTTACGCTTTTCGCCGCAGTGACAAGGCAACTGAAAGCGTCGCTTTGAAGCTCGGTCGTTCGGTCGTTCTGTCGATCGCTATTGAAAGTCTCACTTTTCCTCTGCTGCTTGTGCGCTGCTTACGCGCAACCTGTGCTCTGCCCGTGCGTACGAAAAATTGACTTAGACAGCGTGCATGAAATTCTGCGACAGTGGGCAAACATAAGGAAAAAATCATTCGAATTTGTCTCTTGGCGTATTGCAATTTCTTAACTTGGAATTGCTGATTTTACTGATATTTTGAAAGATTAGAATTTGATTTTAATAAAATTTATTAATTCGTTTGGATTTTTTAATATTGAATCTGGGGTTGCAGGAATTTGTGGGGGTGTTGCGAAAATAAAGGTTTGGAACTGGAAGTGCGCTACCGTCGGTATCGGTCGCACTGTACTGTCAACATAAAGTTATATTGTAGCGCAGGAATTTAGAACGATTCACTGCCACGGCTGCAAATTATTTTATTTTCTTTTGCGAAGCATTTTCCACACGTTCGTTTGCGACGGACTTGAAGGGTGCTCGTACGCCTTCGATCATCATAGTGCCCTACGACCGGTATTTTCCGCACCTGACAAAGCTTAGCTCATCCATCGTCACATCGATCATTTGGAAAAATCAAATTTAAGAGTGGGCGAGTATATTCGTTACTTTGCTGAGATATTACTAAATAATTTTTATCTTTATTCCGGAAGCACGGCACCTGATTTTGTGACGCAATTTCATTAAAGTTGCCGACATGTCTTTTGATTTGAAATTCAACGATGCGGTACAGCAGCTTAAAAGCTACTGCGACATTATCATGCAGTCTGACCCCTTGAATCAAACAGAGTCACTCCTCGAGATTAAATTTGAAGAAATTCAGGATTGTTGGAGGCGGGTTCAAGAGACTTACGACGCGGCCCGCTCAAACGACGCATGGCATGATGAAGTTGCCGCTCTGGCTCAAGGAACGTATAATGAATGTCGCGACCTCCAAGTTATCGTGCGCGCTCAGCTGAAGGATCTGCTACGGATGCATTCGCACTCACATCCACCACTATCCAGCACAAGGACGTCTCCCCCATCTGCTGAGATGCCGCCAGAAGATCATTTTATTCGAGTGCCCCCGTGTGACGTTGCAAATTTTTCCGGAGGATACAACGAGTGGCCAGCATTTCGTGACATGTTTACGGCCGTGTATATCAACAACCCGAGCTTGCCACCTGTACAAAAACTGTATTATTTGCACAATAAAACGACAGGCGCCGCCGGAGCGATTGTCAAAGGATACCCCCTGTGTGGATCGAATTTTTCGCACGCCTGGGAGGCTCTCTAAGCGCGGTACGAGAACAAGCGCATTTTAATCGATCACCAATTGAAGGCCTTGTTCGATCTGCCAGCGATTGAAGACGAGACCAGCGAAGGAATTTTGAAAATTCAGACGACAGTCAACGATTTTATCACCATGACGAGAAGCCAAGGAGTGGTCGATTTTTGGGATACCATGCTCGTTCATTTTTGCTCCAGCCGCCTGCCAGCCGCTACGATCGCACATTGGGAGCAGTCGCTCTCATCGCATCGAGAGCTGCCGACGTGGAAACAGATGAACGAATTTCTCAGCAACCGCTATGAGGTCGTCGAACGCCTTTCGAGCTTCACGAAGGTGAAAGCGCCGGTTCTATCTGCAAACCAATCAACTTCATCGACCAACGTTTTCCACACTCAGGATCAGACTCCAGGGTCGTGCCCCTTGTGCAACGGAAACCATCCCTTACGCCAATGCGCCCAATTTTTGAAGATGCCAGTCGCGGAGCGATTTAAACTTGTTACAAAATCGAAGCGCTGCCTCAACTGTCTCGCTATCAATCACCAACGGTCCAAATGCCCCAGTACACACAACTGTGCGAAGTGCCAACAGCGACATCACACTTTGTTGCATTTTGCGAGCGCGGCTGCAACAACGGACACGAAAGCCTCTACCCCCTCTTTGACATCTCTTCCGGAGATGGGCCCGTCTCCGACGAGCCAACCGCCGGATTTCCATGCGCAACCAGAGGCCTCGAGCTCCGTGAGCATCCCCTCCACGTCTCAGACACAAACACACGTCTCCATCAGTCAGACACAGGTGCTTATGCCAACGGCCATCGCGCAGATTCTACATAATGGAGAACGATTCCTAGTCCGGGCGCTTTTAGACCAAGGTTCGCAGAGAACATTTTTAACGGAACGCATGCACTTGCAGTTGAACTTGCCGACGACTCATAAAATCTGCAACGTATCCGGCATGGGTGGCCAATGCACCCAAATTGCGAAAAAGGAGTGCACCATCACGCTCGCATCGCCTCGTTCTTCGTTCGAAGAAGACATCGACGCCGTGGTGTTGCCGCAATTGACCAATTGGCTTCCGGCCAAAAGGGTCTCCAATTTGGATCCCCACGAGATCTCATCGTTGGAGCTCGCCGATCCCCGGTTTATGAATCCAGCCCGCATCGATATGGTCATCGGGTCTGATATCATGCCGAAATTACTGCGGCCGGGCGTCAAGATGAATGTCGGAGGAAGCCTTATTGCCCAGAATTCTGTCTTCGGTTGGTATTTGAGTGGCCCGATCGCCAGCGAAACCACCGACGCGTTTACGACGCAGGTCTCCTCCGGAGATCCCCACGAGTCACTCCACGAGTTACTCAAATCGTTTTGGGAGCAGGAAGAAATCACGACCTCCCCTCCTCCTCTTCCAGAAGACATCTATTGTGAAGAATTTTACTCTCAAACCACCACTAGGAATTCGGCTGGTAGATACGTCGTGCGTCTACCATTTAAGGATGAATTCTCCAAAGCCGCTCTTCGCTTGGGCTCGTCACGATTTGGAGCGCTGACGCAGTATAGGAGCCTGGAGGGAAGGCTCGCAAAGCAGCCACTTATGCGCGACACCTATAATTCCGTTCTGTCGGAGTATCTCACATACGATCATATGGGACCATGCCCTGATTTTGAGATTGTACGAGAAAATAATTTCTTTTCGTTCTATCTCCCGCACCATGCAGTGATGAAGCCTGAGAGCACCTCCACCAAGGTACGAGTCGTTTTCAACGCCTCGCAGAAAACCTCTTCCGCCCTGTCGCTGAATGATATACTTCACGTGGGACCGGTGTTGCAATCAGACCTAGTCATCCTCTTGCTCAATTGGCGGCTCTACCGTTTCGTCTTCAATGGGGACATTGAAAAGATGTACCGACAGATTCGAGTGCATGAAGAGGATCGGGCATTCCAGCGCATCTTCTTCCGCGAAAATGAGACGGCGCCGATCCGGGACTTTGAGCTGAAAAC
Organism: Chlorops oryzae; assembly: GCA_020466095.1. Classification (NCBI taxonomy): domain Eukaryota; kingdom Metazoa; phylum Arthropoda; class Insecta; order Diptera; family Chloropidae; genus Chlorops; species Chlorops oryzae. Next base: position 59,648,830 of record CM035807.1, on the reverse strand, counting down.
GGTCACCTTTGGCGTCAACTGTGCTCCATTTTTAGCCATTCGAACCCTCCATCAGCTGGTAAACGATTCCATTGAAGATGCTCCACAGGCAGCCTTCATTTTGAAAAACGAAACCTATGTCGATGATGTCCTGGCCGGAGGACATACGTTGGAAGAAACCTGTGTGGCGAAAGCGCAGCTCATACGTACGCTCGGATCCGCCGGGTTTCCATTGAAGAAAATAACTGCGAATCATCCAACGTTATTGGAAGACGTCGCCCCCTCGCATCTTCTCGACGCCGAGTTTTTGAAGATCAGATCTGCCAGTGATGCCAAAATGTTAGGAATTCGATGGAATGCTGTCATGGATTGTTTCTCCTACAAGTTAAGTACTCATTCCGCCGCGTAGTCCACCACCAAACGCCAGATCCTTTCAGATATTGCGAAATTGTTTGATCCAGCGGGATGGCTGACTCCGATCATCATTCGAGCCAAGGTTCTGATGCAACAACTGTGGCTCGAAGGCACTGACTGGGATCAACGAGTCTCAACTGAGGCTTTGGAACGCTGGCACACCTTTGTAACTGATCTGCCATTTATCGAGCAAATCCGAATTCCGAGATGGGTCCATAACGACCCCACCGCCTCCGTTCAACTTCACGGATTCTGCGATGCTTCAGAGCGAGCATATTGTGCAGCCCTTTATCTTCGCATCGAAAGCCACAATCAAGTCTACGCCCACTTGCTTACGGCGAAATCCAAAGTGGCACCGCTTCAGACTGTCAGCTTGCCGCGGCTCGAGCTCTGTGCCGCAGTTCTGCTTTCCAAGCTGATCAAAGCGGTCAACGCTCAACTACATATTCATGAACATCAAACATTTTTGTGGACTGATGCCTCGATCGTAATGGCTTGGCTGAAGCGCCCTCCAAATGCATGGAAAACTTACGTCGCGAACAGAATTTCCCAAATTCTGACCAATATCGGGAGTACTCCATGGCACCATGTTCGATCGCGGGAAAATCCGGCTGACCTGGGAACGCGCATGATGCTAGCGCAAGATCTACATGAGAATATGCTCTGGTGGCATGGACCGTCCTGGCTTGTGGAGCCACCCGCAAAATGGCCCCAAATTGAGGCGCCAATACCCCCCATTATCGAAGAACGAAAAACGATCGCCTTCACTACCATCACCGAGACTGTGGATCTCCTAGCCAGATTCTCATCTTACGACCGAGCTATGAGAGTACTCGGATTTGTACTGCGATTGCAAGCAAGCGCGAAGACAGCTCGCGCCGAGGCCGACCACACTCCTACTTTCACAAGACGAGCTGACGGTTGCGAGAAATCGTCTAATTTTGTGTTCGCAAACATTTCACTATCCACTCGAATATCAGGACCTGAGCGAGGGAAAGCCTCTCGGGAAAAAGAGCGAACTGTTACCCTTGAACCCCATGCTCGATGACGATGGACTTTTGCGCGTCAATGGCCGATTAATACATGCAGACCTTACACCCGATGAGAGATATCCGATCATAAACCGGCTGCGTCAACGTTCTGCCGCCTTTATCTGGATTTCGTCCACAAAACACTCCTGCATGGCGGTGCGCAACTCATGTTTCGCATGGTTCGACAAAACTTCTACATCGCAGGTTTGAAACGGAAAATCAAGAGCTGTATCACCCGGTGTCATATATGCACGATCCATAAGCAACGATTAAAAACCCAGATGATGGCTGCACTAACAGCTGAGAGATCGACGTTGTCGCTACCATTTACGCATACCGGTGTCGATTTCGCCGGACCGTTCGACATCAAGACCTCTACTCTTCGGACCGCACCATATCTAAAGGGTTATGTCAGCGTTTTAGTGTGTTTCGCCACCAAGGCGGTGAACCTCGAATTATGTTCAGAACTATCCACGATGTCTTTCCGAGCCGCGTTCGATCGATTCGTCGGACGGCGAGGCCTGCCAAAACGGGTTTTTTCAGACAACGGTCGAAATTTCATTGGTGCTAAAAACGCTCTGGATATTGAATTCGCAAGTTTTCTTTCGAACGCTGCTGACGACCTTCAACAGAAATATTCGCTGCACGGCTTCGAATGGCATATGATCCCGCCCCACGCACCCCACATGGGTGGACTATGGGAGGCGGCGGTCAAGAGCTTCAAGCTTCATTTTGTGAAAGTTGCCGGACCACATAAGTTCTCATTCGAGGAATTCGCCACCCTGCTGGCCCGCATAGAGGGGGTGTTAAATTCGCGTCCCCTCACTCCGATGTCCGATGATCCTTCAGATCTGCTAGCATTGACGCCCGGTCACTTCCTTCGAGGAGCCCCTCTCACCGCCAGGCCCGAAGAACCTCAAGCAGACTTGCCGCTCACTACGAGATGGGAAAAGGTGAAAATTCTTCATCATCGCTTCGCCCAACGTTGGAAGTCAGAATATCTCTTGAGTCTCCACAAAAGGGATAAATGGAAGGTACCACAACCAAATATGAAGGTCGACGATTTTGTCGTCGTCATGGACGCTCAATTGCCCCCGTTTGAATGGAGAAAAGGGAGAGTCATTCAAGTGCATCCTGGAGATGATGGCCTCGTATGCATCGTCGAGGTCAAGACACAGTTCGGCGTCGTCACAAGACCTATCACGAAACTCTGCCTGCTTCCTGTAGACCTTTCCGAAGCTTTATGACTAATATTCGTCATCCAATCGCAACACCCCCTCCTCCCCCTCTCTTTGTATATAACGATTTGTCCGCTCATGAAGATCTCTTATTCGCTTCAGACATACATAATGGAGCACCAACGGCAGTGCGTGATATGTGGCCGCAATCACGGGCTCGCCCGCTGTCGGCGCTTTCGGCGCTGGACCACGGCAAGGCGTCTGCTCGCAGTCCAGCAGAATAAATGCTGCTTCTCCTGTCTGTCATCGCGCCATCTGAGGATACAGTGTCCGGCGCGACAAAACTGCAAGGTCTGTGGGGAGCGCCATCACACTCTCATCCACCAACAGGCCCGGTCCGTATCGCCCGATGACTCCGGTCCGTGGCGGCCTAGGGAGGCCCGAGAGCCCAATGCGTATGTGGCACGATCTGCTCGGCGCCGCTCCCGACGTCGCTCGCACTCTGCACGCCGCCGTTCTCGAGAGTGCAGCCCGGAGAGCCCCCGCCGCCGATCGCCCGCCGGAGCGCAACGAGGGGACAGCGACGCCGCCATTCGCTTAACCATCCACGCCGGCCAGCCTCACTTCCCCGACAGCAAGCACCGAGCTCAGACCGCTATCGCCCGTCACCATCCTCCTGTCGTGCAGGGCCGGGGCCCGAGCGTCATCGCCATCTCACCAGGGAAACTGCTCGCGGGGCGTTGTCTCGGCAGAGACCTCGAGTCCGCTTTGCCCTTTCTCCCTTCCGCCGTTCGCCCTCGATGCTTTCAACATCGAGTGGAAGTCCCTCCCGATATCCGGTAAGGGCCATCGATCGCGAGAGGGTGCGGGAGGCGCTGCGAGAGGTCCAGGAATTCTTGCTGCAGAGGGAAAGGAAAGCAGGGAATTATGGTTGCGTAGCGCAAGGCGGGCAGTATGTTCGTGTTCGCCGCCGCAGCTACGCAGCCGAACCTTTAAAGCGCGGCGAATTAGTCAAATCTCCTTTTTTTTCTTGGTACCACTTAAAAGTTTGAGCTCGAGCGAGCTCTGGCCGTTCAACGTAGAACATTCGAAAATTTAATCTCGCCGAAAAACGTTCGTGCGCGCAACGTCGCCCTCCGACAAAAATCAAATCGCCAAAAAATCGAAACGAAATCTCTTAATTGAAAATTAAACAAAAAATCAAATCGTCAAAATATTTAAAAAATAAAATTATAAACAGAATCAAAGTGAATTTATATAAAAAAAAAAAAAAAAAAAAAAAAAAAAAAAAAAAAAATAACAAAAATCACACCAAGAAGACAGTGCACTGAATTGAACAAAGTGAAAACAAAAGACCACATCGCCTAGAAGGCAGATTTATTTTATTTTTTTTATCGATTACGATCCATTTTTATTAGACTACCGCCAAGAAGGCATCCAATTTAAATTTACGTTAAAAACTAACAAATAGTCCGCGTCGCGTAAACGTCGCACGAGAAACCATCGCACACGGCAACCCCTCCAATCTGCAGCGGAAGATCAGGTACGTCAACTCATTCTCTTGCCCCTAATCTCAACAATCATTTTATTTCTCATCAAAAATTTTTGTTTTGTTTTACTATAGAGTATCATAACAATAAGATTCTATTGTCGTAACGTAGGAGAAACGAATATATTAAATAGACACAAAAAAAAAATCAACATAGGGTCATCGTCAGATAAAGTGAGTTGGTAATAATTTTAAAAGTAAAACTTCTGCCAAACCAGAAGAGAAGGCGTACTCAAAACAAACAAACTAATTCTTTCATAATCGCATCCGTCAAGCGAAAAGGACAGCGCGATACGAAATTCCTATTCTTTTGTTAATTTGTTTTTTTTTCTTATTATTTTCTATTCTTCATGTGGATTTTATTATTCATTCAAAAAAAAACATTTAATGGGTACCACAAGTAAAAATACTTCTCAACAAACTTACATACATTCTTCCTCACGTGGAGTTGTTCGTTTTCGTTGCGACTCTCTTTGAAGGCCTTCTGTATGAGTTGCTGCAGCGACGAACTGAGGTTCAGATATCTCCGGCTGAGAATGAAATGTTTTTGCATCCGAATGGCTGTGTTAAATTTAAAGTGGAATAAGTATATTGACTTGTGGAGTTGTTAAAATAAATTTCGAAAATAAATGAAACGACCAAGTTACCTGCCGATGATTTTCGCACTTAACAACTAATTAATACATAAATCAGGGATTTTAAATAAATGCTCTTGAATAGGAATCTGCTTGATCCAGAGCCAACGGCTCTACCACACTTTAGGGTCCAAATAACGGCGTAAATCTAAGTTTGCAAACACACTAAAGAAAATTTCGGGTGATTACACTTATCCGTCCGTTGCTCGCTTAGGAGGCGTGACTCTGGGATGCAATTCAAAAGATTCCTCTAAGTACGAAGGAGTTGTGCGCGCAAGGAAAAGACGTCACATCCAAAACCACATGGTTAGCGCGTTAAATGCAACAATACGAACGATTTGGGGGGTTTCTTTTTTCACAAAAGTGTTTGACCTGGGTGGTACACGTGGAGCCCAGTCAAATAAAAATCTCGAATATAAGCTGGAAACCAGTTCCCGGAACCTGATGTCGGCCGATTCAAGAATACCTAATAGGAAGGTCGTAAGCACATTGTAGAAGCACATGGCACTCTACTTACAGTTGAATAGAAATCCGCTTTTATGGGAAATTTTGGGTTTCCAAACCAAATTTTAATTGGGGGAACGATAGACAGAAGTAGGAGTTCAGATCCTTTTTTTTTTTTTTTTTGTGAATATTTAATTTTAATTGTAGTTTCAAAATTTAAAGAAACTAACTTTTTTTCACATTTAAAGACTATAACTTTTTACACTATATAATTTGTATAGCTTTAGTATCAAAGCCAAAACTCGACTGACGACTCACTCGGTAATCGGAGTTCGCGTTCCCTTTTAAACCCTTCTCACTAAAAGCTCTTCTCACAATTTAGCTATTATAGTAAAGCAATAAAGTCTTGTTCAGCAAAAAGGTTATTTGTATTTAGAGAGTGAGGTATACAAGAGAGTTTAAGAAGATGATTTGTAGAAAACAAGAGTGGCGTGATATTAGAGACACGGTTCATTATTATAGCTATGTAAACGACAAAGCACTCCTACTCTTTTCAATTTCTTTTTTTTTTCTTTTTTCTTCGCTGCGGGTCATAAAAATTTAAGATTTCTTTAACCCTGAATACCCCAGTTCAGTCCCTTTGATCCGATCTAATAAATCCAATGCGTTTAGAAATCATTGCAAGCCTTCTGTCGAACTATCATATGCAGGTAGTAGCTTTGAAGCTGTATTGATAAATTCTATGATGGTCATAGACATTGTGGTTTCTTTTGGCTGTCCTTCAGGAAATGTGAATTGTAGAGGCTGGTGATTTTCGTCAAAAGGTGTCGGTGTTTTGTTGTCAGAGTCTGGAGTTGGTGTTTTACAGTCTTCGTATTCTATTATTTTTAAATTAAATGCACTTGTGAAGTCGTCTGGGACCTGGTCTCTAATTTCCCCTCTTCGTAAGATATGTTTTAATTTTGTTTTTATCCCTTTAAATAAGTTGTACACTTCAAATTGGTGCGTTTTTTATAGTAAAGGCAAAAATATTTTTAGAGTGGCAGCATATAAATTGTGTTGTTGAACTAAAATATTTAAATGTTTTGCCTGAGTTGCGTCGGAAGGTAACTTTGGTCTATCTATACATTTGAATGACCTATCGAATTCTGCTTTCATTAGAGTAAGCTGTGTTTGAAGATTTTCTCAACTAGTACTCATAAGACAGATTAATACTCAGTCACCTTTACATAACAACAAGATTTTATTTATTTAAATTTTTGGTGCTACATACTTTTTCTTTAAATTTTTGTGCATTATCTTATATGCCTTGTATAGGGTGTTAACTATTGCTAATTCAGTCAGTATATAAATACATATGGCTACCGATAGAGGGATTTCGGCGGGTGAGCCTGCTAGTATTTCGTTTACTACAGCTCCAGAATTTTCATTTTTTGTATATTTATCAAACATTGTTAAATAGTATATTGCTTGATTCATAAAAAAATAATATAACAGTTTTAAATGAACTTAGCTTGTGTTTTTTTTTTTTGTTGCTTTACCGCTGCTGATGTTTTGTTGATTTTCCGCTGTTGCTGTTGGTGTGGCTGATGTTTCTGCCGTTGTTTTAGCTGTTGGTCCAACGGTGGGCAGTGACCGGTTGATGTGCCTTCTTCCTTTTATGTTGCTTTTAGCTACAAGCATAGCCTTTTTGTTTAAAATTGTTCTTTTTGTATATATATATATTTTTTATTTTTATATACTTTTCTAGTCTTTAGCTTTAAAGTATTTTTATTATTTGTTGCTCTGTGTATTAAGGTCCTGTTTTCACAATAATTTCACTTTTTAATGCAGTTCCAAGTTGTTTTAGGATCTCTTTTTCGATGGAATCCATTTTATCATAGTTTTTAAAACAAACGTCGTTTTTTATTTTAAAAATTTTCGTGTCCTTTTAACTTAAGGACAGCGTCCGAGGATGTTAGATTTAAAATCGCGAAAATTTATAATTTGCGCGAACTGGCATGGATCGCCATTTAATATGTTTCATATAATAAAAGATTTTTTGTTATTGTTCTTTTAATTTATTTATTTATCCAAAAAGTTGGTTAACTCTGGTGGTGCCAACTGGAGGAGTTCATGTAATTGACTGTTCTTCTTACCATTTATTTTAAGTATTTATACAGAATATAACTTATGCATATGCGGACCTATGTTGCTCTTGACATGCATCGAAAACTCCACCGATCAGCGAGGTAGATCGCTTACTTCAAAAGCTATGCAGACGTACAAGCGA
>CM035807.1:58313036-58344322 GCA_020466095.1 Chlorops oryzae | reverse complement strand
TCTCTAATTCATTGTTGGTGTGTTGGTTTCATTTGTTTTGTTCGAGCTTTTTTGTTGGGAGTGTGTGCTCACGATTGCATTGGAACATGTTGGGAGCGGATCGCTAGCAAGTTCGCTTGCGCTCAGACTGCTCTGTGGAGAGACGCCTGTCATCATTACAGGCTGCATTTTTTAAGTTGTTGTTGTCGTTGTTGTTGATGCTTGCGTTGTGACTATTGAATTTGAGGTAAGTCCAAAAGCTATTGATGGACTAGTTGGTGTTGTTACTGTTGGGGTGGAGCATTAGTCACTCCATGAAAGTGCATTGAGGCTTAATGGCTGATCATAACATGTTGCCTCCAATGGATTCTCTCGCCGCTTTGATTTTTGTTGGAACTCTCATCGTGCTTTCACATTCTACTATTCGTAAGTTCGATTCGAACATCTTTAGACTTTGAGAATGCTTGACGCCTTTTGGTCTGTGGACTTTGTGCCGTGCTTCGCACATTTGCCATAAAACGTTTGTTTGTCTTGGCTGTTTGACTTTTTATGTCACTTTATTACAAATTATACTAATATAATATATAGCAATTTTGTTAAAGTTATTAATAACTCACTCCTCTTAATATGGTTCTACCACATTCACTTCAAAACAAGAGATAAGACACATCCGACCGCGCGGCTGGTTCGATCTGAACTGCCAATAAAGTTAAATGTTAGTCTTACTCAAGCGAATCTTTTTGCCAGAAAATCTGCAGCAGCAGAAAAATTAGTACCATTTATTCAAATACCTTGCAAGCCCATATATTTCTTCATTACTGGACACTCAAAAGAGCAAATTGCTGACGCAACAAATTTTCCCCTAGCATTCTGAGCCACCAGGTGGTAAAAATTTTCTCCATTTAGTTAACTTAAGATCTGAGTTTTGTTTTGCCAAAAGAGTTGGATTCTCGATTTTGGTTATTATAATTTTAACATATTTTTTTTTTGTGCTTAAAAACCAACCAATTTTGAATGTTTTCTCTTACGGAATGTGTGGTATATATTATAATCCAGAGATTTTATTATGTTATGTCCCGGTACTGCTGAGCGGCAGGATTCGAAAATCTATTTGGTGGCTAGCGCCCAACAACTCTATGTTTAGACGGCGCTGAAACGCCAATTGGTTCAGCGCCTTGCACTTAATTTTACATTTATATGTTAATACAGTAAAAGGAGTGCCAATTATAGAGAGTGTAATAGCGAAAGGTTTTGCATGTTAATCCAATCTGAAGTTCCAACTAAACTTCAAGATTTATTTATTTCAAAAATATGTCTAGTAACCATATATGGATTTCAATTGAAAAATATAGAGTCTTACGAATTAGTTTGTGAGGTATGCTAACAAAACACTTTCCCACGATTCGATGACGCTTTTGCAATGAGTGCAGCTTCCAAAGAATTTTGTCATATGAAACCGTTTATGTCGTGAATGAAGTGGAAAAATGAGTTTGTGCGTTTGTGTGTGTACATACTACTTTAATCCTCACCCTCATGCAAAATATTTTTTATATCGTTTCTTAAAATTTAGTTATTATGAAAGTTTACTTATCCTAAAAATCTACTTATCTGACATATCTACTTGTCGCCAGCTTCTAACTATGCCTAAGTTCTTATAATGTTTATTTTTATATAATAGTTTTGTTTGTTTTTAAAGAAGTTTTATATTGTTGTAATCAACTAATTTTCTTTTGTTGTTGTATAGTATTATTGGATTTACACCTTGTCTTTCTACTATCATGAAAAGACCTTCATAAGGACTGGCTAATTTCTTACTTGCACAATTTTTTAAGAAAACTGCGCTACCCATCTAAAATTTGATTGGAATTTGATGCCTTATCATAAAAATCTTTATTTTTAATTTTTGATTCAATTAAATATTTTCTGGCATTCTCATGTGCGATTTGTAATCTCAATTTAAGCTCATTGTGATAATTATCAAAATTTTACATTGAATTGTTTGTATAAATTTTAATTGGTAAGCTTGGTTGTCTAACAAATATTATTTCAAAATGGGTGTATTTTGTTTTCGTATGTGCATTGGTTTTGAAGGAGAACGTGAAGTAGGATATATTTTTATCCCATTCTCTGTCTTCAGTGCAACATAAAAGATATTCGTTGAAAACTCTATGATTTCTTTCTATTCCACCTAAAGATTAGTGGTGATAAGGTATTGATGTTTTTAGTTCAATATTCAATAAATTACTAATTTTTTAAATAGTTTAATTTACAAATTTTTTCCCCATATCTGTTTTCATTGTTTTAAAATGACCCAACAAAATAATATTTATGGGGGTGCACAATCTCTCCTTGATTTGTTTTTTCAGTCTTTCTTCATATAATAATTTTATTTCTTGTTGACTTATAGTTTCAAAACTAGGTCCTTCTTGGAAGCAGCTAGCTTATGCCGGCCACTCACGCTATAACGGTCGAAGCGATTGGTATAAAGAATGTTTCTCACACACGTCACACCGATCCGTAAACCGTCAATTCGCTCTATTCGTCGTGCGGTCAACATGACAGCTAAAATTCCTCCCTTACTAACATTTGCCATTTTTTCCGTGGATGTTTACGTGACTACGAATACAGAAAAATTAGAAAATGCATAGAAAAAACAAACCAAAACCGGTTTGAGAGCATGCGAAGTGAGAGAGTGCATACACCGCGCCACTCACGCGTCAACAAATGGCTGGCTTATGAAAAATTTCAAATACTTTGGATCGGTGCACAAACCACCCCACACACGCTTAACTTTTTGTCAACATGGACAAATCGCTTCGATCGGTATAGGGTGAGTGACCAGCATTACTTATACCATTGCAATATAACATTAAAATCAGTTTCTCCAAAACTGGTTTTGTACAGTATGTTTCATCTTCTGATTCAATTAAAACATGGTTATAAATGATGGCAAAAGTCTGCAAATTTTTACGCTTTTTAAATTTATTCTCTCCTTGTGTTTGCATAAATTTGAGAATAAGCAAATATCTTACATCCGAAATAGATATGCATTCCCACATGTGCGGATGCCTAATCCTCTATGTGGGGGTAGGTGTTTTATTTGGACGTTTCATATTTTTAGTTTTAGGTGATAAAAATCAAGTAGTCTTAGTATAAAAAAATTTGGTATTAGAAAAAAATTGTAAACAGCTGCGGCAAGAAAAGAAAAGTTGGTTCTTGTTTTGATGTTTTGAATTGTCAAATAAGTATTCGTTATTGCATTCAAGAATTTTCATCGTTTTCAAAAAAATTGTTATTTCGAGGATTTATTTCGTTTCGAAGGATCCTGAGTCTATAAAGAGGATTTATGAGGATTAGATAAAAATCCTATTTTGTGGACGCATTGGACGTATTTTAACGACTTGTCAATATCGTTGGTCCTAACAGTATCCAGGTTTTTAATTCATTAGAATTTACTAATTTTTCTAGAAAATGCATCAGCATTAGTGTTTAATTTGCCTTGTTTATATATGGTTTCAAAATCATTGTCCGTGAGATCCAATTGCATTCTGGTGAGTTTTGAAGATCGGTTTTAATCTTTTAGCAATGAGACTAATGGTCTATAATCTGTTGCTATTTTGAAAGGTTTTTCATAGAGGTAAAGCAGGGACGTAGCCAGAGCTGAATTCAAGGTAGGGCGGAGGCGGTAACAGGTAGGGCGGACCTAAAACGTGCCAGTTCAGTCAATGTTTATCTCAAAGCACGAATGCTATAACCGAATTATATAAGTTCTTGGTTTAGTGAGCTTTTATGTTCCCTTTTAATAAAGCATAAATTGCCCATGGATTGATATACAGCAGACATCTCACAAATAAAAAGACAACATAATGCAAGAAAATATGAAACAATATTACGATTTTTATACCCATTGTAAGCGGGGTATATTAGTTTTAAGCGAATCTTGTAACAGCCGGAACTAAGCTGTCTAGATATAGACACATAAATATTCTTGATCAGGTTCAAAATCTGAATCGATTAAGACATGTCCGTCCATCCGTGGTCGGATTTCCTTCGAAACGGTGGACCAACCAAGTTTTTGGCACAAGAAATTTGGCACACAGTTAAATCGGGATCCGAGTATGATCCTAAGTAAAAATGGGAGACTTCCGCGCACTGCGACGCCCACAAATGAATTTAATATGTTCTCACTAAAATTGTAGCTTGTAACTTCCGAACCACTCAACACATTTCATTGATATGGTGAACTGGTAAACTACGAAAAGGGTAATATCCTGGAAAAAATAGACGCCGTCCTCCTCACGCCACGCCTACAAATAAGCCCACAAATAAAGGTTTATCGTAACTTGTGAAGTAAATGGCCTAAAAGCTTCAAATTCGTTACATAGATTGACTAAGGCCAATGAAAGGTGTAGGAAAAAAATTTATGTGGCCCGGACACTGCCATGCCCCTAAATGGAGATTTCCTGTAACTTCCGAAGTAAAAGGCGTAGAAGCTTCAAATTTGCAACATAGGTCGACCAAGTTGAATGAAATGTGAAAGAAAACATAGGTTGACCAAGGCAAATAAAAGGTATAGGAAAAAAATTTATGTGGCCCGCCCACTGCCACGCCCACAGACATTAATTTTGTGTTACTTTCGTACGGACATGTGTATGAGTTTGGAAAGGGGAGTTAAATCAAATTACCGTGCAGCACATAAACTGCAGATATTTTAAATTTAACTTGTATCAGACAGCACATGAACTGTTGATACTCGAAGTCAATAGGAACGCTTAAGTGAATTGATCAGTCAAGAGTTTAGAATTGGACTTATTTTTGTTGATCGTTTGTAATTCTTTTATACAATTTTATTGCTTAGTATGCTATTCTTATGACCAATATTTTGTTTGTTTAATTAAATCGGTTATTATGCACAAATATATTGGTTACGTATGAGCGAAACGAAATTTGATATCTTTTGAGTTCAACGTATGACTTTTTGTCTTAAATGCATTAAATGCTTACAAATGGTTTTTATTGTTTTTCATTCTCTTTTTTTTATTCTTTCGTACAAAACTAAACATTCTGCCCCTCGGTTGAGCGACAGTTTTTATTGCTCAACATCTTTAGTGGGCTTCGACTTCAATGGCATTGTTTGTACGGCGTGGAGAGGGTTGTGGTGGAATTTCGATTGTGAGTCGTTTTTGCTGACAATGCTTTTTAAGGCGGAACATAACAAAAATTAGAGCTCCAAGTAGTATGAGAGGGAGCGCAGAATAGCTCACAACTTTATGACTGACGGATAGATGACGCTCTGATGGCAATTGAATGTTGTGCTGCAGCTGTTGCTGGAATTTGGTGAGCTGTTCCAATTTGTTATTGAGGTGATTAGGATCCAGAATAAAAATATTCTTTTTAGTTCTACAGGTTCACTGATAGACGTTAAATTACCAAATGATGGGAAAGCCGTATGCACTGTGGTTGAAATTACTTCGTGGCCTTGGATGGTCAGAAAACCATTCTTTAAGATGCAATTCGGCTGTATAGATAGCATGCCTGACGACATTATCGTGATTTCTTGAATCTCATCGCCGCATACAGCTGTAAGTTCCCTTGAGATGTTAGTGGCAAATATCCATTGATTTGATTGATGTGTTGGTATGAGTGAAATAGTATTATAAAGTCGTTCCACCTTGCAGTTAGGGGACGTTTTGTTATTAAAAAGCGCAATCTCGCATGTGTAGCTGCCAGCATTTTTTCCGATCATTGCTTGGATATTTGGACACAGATATGTGTCATCGATTGTCGTTATGCAATTGTGTCGATCAGCTGTGGTGAGGATTATGTATTGATCTCGATGATTGCTGACGGCCAAAAATTCTGCTCTCGGATTAAGCAGGAGCATGGTGTTATTCATATATTCTGGTATTGGAATGAGAGCAAACATTTCGAAGATTTGATGATTGATGAGTGGTACTTCAATTTTGAAAATAATGTGAGCCTTTGTTACGGCTCCCTTGATGCGCATAATTTTATAAAGATGTAAGAGATCATGATCGTCAAAGGAAAGTTTGTGGCCGTACGGAAGGTGTCCCTTGATGTTGCTGATTTCTCTTCTTAATTGTTGAAGTGTAAGAATTGTTGGGCTAATGTTTCCGTGGTTGGAATGAGTAAGTGCATTTATGAGTTCTGTCTGAATTCTGTGACCGTCTGAAGCAAGCATGCTTAATTGAACTGTTAGTTCTATTATCTGCTGTGAACGCCGCAACTGGGCTCTGCTGTGGTCTATCTCGTTCAACTCTTGTGTAAGGGCTTCTTCGAAGTAAGCGATGTGTTGCTTGGTGCTAGATGCGTCGTCTTTGAGAATGTTGATAGTTGCATCTACAACTGATGTTTGATTTTTTATCAAGTCTCTCAAGAATACTTCATTTTGCTTAACGTCGCTGATTGTTTTTGACATGTCTTCAGCATAGTTTGAGTCCAACACTCCGAACAGGGCATGAGCCATGTTCCCAACAATATCCAAAGCTGCTCTTCGAGGTCGCACTGGGGTTATAAGATCTTCTTCTTGAAAGAGCTCGTTGTTAGATTGTTTGAGGTGCTGTATGAGTGAATGACATGAACTATCCACGGTGCTATCACAAATTTTTGTAAGTGTTGCAATTCCTTCTTCCAGTATTTTGTTTCTTGCCCAAATCGGATTGAGATCATAGTAAACAATGATATTCCAACTTCCGGTGATTAATTTGGTAGTGCCAATGCCGTCGAAGAATATTCCAGGATTTTTATCAAATCGTGTTATATTTACAGGAGTTGCAAAGGCTAATGGTAGTAGCAGAAGGGATACGATGATTGTAGTGACTATTGAATTGTGAGAGATTGGGCGACGTTTAGTTGAGTCGGATTCTTCCAGTGGCCTTTTGCGTGGAGCTACATGTATCTCAGGTTGGTTGTTTTCGTTAAACAGTGGAGCAAGTCTCTGAAGAGGTCGTTTACAAGTTCCGTTGGCCGTCTTGATGTCAACCACTCGGACCAAATTATCATTACCCTTGTAGAGTTGGATCACTCGTCCTAATGGCCATTTCATTGTTGGGGCGTTGTCGTCTTTTATGATAACCATGTCGCCCTCCTTAATGTTTTGGCTCTGGACTCTCCATTTGTGACGAAACTGGAGTTCATTTAAATATTCCTGAGACCAACGCCTCCAAAATTCTTCCCTGATATTTGTCACCAGTCGCCATCTGGCTGCTAAACTAGTTTTTATCGGTGCTACATGTAAGTTTACTTGAGTGGTTAATGCTTCGCCAATTAAGAAGTGACCAGGTGTAAGAGCAGTCATATCGTTGGGGTTTGAGGACATCGGTGTTAGTGGTCTGAGTTAAGTATGGCTTCGATCTCAATTATCACCGTTTCAAACTCTTCATAGGTGAGTGATACATTCGCCATGCCCCTTAGGAGAAGATGCTTTGCGGATTTAACTGCGGCCTCCCACAAGCCTCCAAAATGTGGTGCCCTTGGAGGAATAAATTTAAACTCTATGCCATGATTGCTGCTTGCTCTTATGATGGCCTGTTGTGCACTCTTTGAATAGATTGCTGTTTCCAGTTCTTGAAGTTGATTTTTTGTGCCCACAAAGTTAGTGGCATTGTCACTGTAGAGGATTTGACATCTTCCACGTCTGCTGATGAACCGCTTAAGAGCACCGATAAAGGCTTCAGTCGTTAAATCACTGACCAACTCGAGATGAACCGCCTTGGTTGCAAAGCAGCAGAACACAGCCAGGTATGCCTTGTACGGCCTTTTTCCTCTAATTTTATAATGCACCCAAAATGGGCCACAATAGTCAACTCCGGTCTTAAAAAATGGTCTGGATGCCGTAACTCTGTCGGCTGGAAGATTTCCCATTAACTGCGTCATCAAATGTGGTCTTGCTCTGGTGCATCGAATACAACTATGGACTGTGTTGCGTGCTGTAATTTTACCCTTGAGTGGCCAAAACTGTTGTCTTAGGATATTGAGTAATGCTTGTGGTCCACAGTGAGAGTGTTTTTCATGATTCATTTTAAACAGCAATTTCACAATTGGATCATTGTAAGGCAGTACCATTGGATATTTGGCATCATAGGCGAGTGCTGCAGCTTCAAGACGTCCACCAACACGTAACAGATTATATTCGTCTATAAATGGTGCATATCCGTTTAATTGGCTGGAAGAATTGACGGTTTTACACGCTTTAAGATTGTTGATATCATTTTTGAATTCGGACCCTTGTACCGCCCTGACAATGACCTGAAGCGCTGTATAAAGTTCCAGGGGGGTTGGGGTGATGTGGCATAGAGTGGTGTGCTGGGTCTGAGTTTTTCTAACGGCAGTGATAAACCTTAATACGTGTGCAACCGTTCGTTGAAGAAAATCGAATGAGTTTCTGTGATTTATTTGGTGTATCATATCAGTTAACCCGTTTTGTTCCGTGACCAGGGCTACTGTTTGCCTTTGTTTCATTTCAATATTCGATATAGGGTGCCCATCGTTTTTTGATGTCTGTGGCCATTTCGATTCGTTTCCGTGAAGAAATAATGGTCCATAAAACCATATATTGCAGGAGGAAAGTTTTTCTGGAGCCAGTCCCCGTGATAGCATATCGGCCGGATTTTCCTTAGAAGGGACGTGTCGCCAGTGCTTTGCACAGGATAGTCGTTGTATTTTGCTGACGCGGTTTGCAACGAAGGTGTAGTACGCTGATGATTGTGAATTGATCCATGACAACACTATTTCTGAATCGGACCAGAGAAAGGTTGCTATATCTGGCCTTTTTAGATCGCGCTTTACCCTTTGCGTTAATTCAACCCCTAAGACAGCTGCACACAATTCCAGGCGTGGCAAGGTTTGTTTCTTTATTGGTGCCACTCGTGACTTGGCGCAAAGCAGATTGAATATGATCATGCCATCTTTAGTGCATGCCCGAATGTAAATTGCAGCGCCGTATGCCTGTTCAGATGAGTCCACAAACGTGTGCAATTGAATATGGTCCGGCAGAACTAGGTTGTGGTTGAAAATATGCCGAGGAGTTTTCACGTCGTTCAATGTGATTATGCCTTTTTGAAATTGCCTCCACTCATGCTGCAGGTTTTCTGGTAGCTCGTCATCCCAAGCTAGTTTTAGTTGCCACAATTGCTGTGTGAAAATTTTTGCCTTTACGAGTACCGGTCCTAACATTCCGAGAGGGTCAAATAATTTTCCAAGGTCAGAGCACACAGACCTTTTTGTTTGTGGCCTCGATGTTGATTGTATGTATGCTCTGCCACAGAGCTGGTCAGTTTTTGGGAGCCAGATTACTCCCAGGGCCTTTTGCGCCGGATTTGCTTCCGAATTGAAATCGAGACTTATCTCTTGATCCTTTGCAGCTACTCCAGCTAAGAGTTGTGGATGATTCGCACACCATTTTCTTAGGTTGAATCCGGCTTCTCGAAGTATTGCAGTCAGTTGAGTTTTTGCTTCCAATGCTGTGTTAAGTTTATCAGCTCCACTGAGACAGTCGTCGACATAGAAATCGTCATGTAGTATGGTGGCTCCTAGTGGATATCGCTCCATGTTCTTGTTGGCTAAGTGTTGAAGACATTTGGTTGCCAAGTATGGGGCCGAAGTTGTGCCATATGTCACTGTAGTCAGCCGGTAATATTTGATTTCTTCCGATGGGTCTTTTCTCCATATAATTAATTGAAGATTTTGGTCACCATCTTGTACCAGGATCTGCCGATACATCTTCTCGATGTCTGATGTGAACACAAAACGGTGCTTTCGGGCTTCAGGATGCAATGATGCGGTATAAAGTACCTTGGTGCGGGGACGTTTTTAATGTCGACTTCCTTCATGTGTCCAAGTCTTTCGTACTCGGTCATGAAATCAGTATACATTTCTCTTATGTTTTTGTCCTTACTAAGACGTTTTTCTAGTGCAAAAAAACGCTGAAGGGCAATTTGATGTGATTCGCCCAAAGCCGATGCATTCTCTAACCGTGGTAGTTGCACAATGTATTTGCCGTCATGGTTCCGGGCTATAGTTTGGTCAAAGTGGTTCTCGCATTCCTTTTCTGCGACTGTCATTTGTCGTTGTGGCTCATCCGCATCATCGATTCTCCAGAATCGCTCCAAAATTTGAGAGATCGCAGCGTCATTATCCACAAAAACTCCACACGTGGCGGAGTTGTTAGGCTCTCCATCTATTTTTCCAGTAACAACCCATCCTAATGCAGTATTTTGTAGTATCGGCAGACTGTTGTTAAATTTGATTTGTTCTGGTCGCATTAGCTGATGATAGAATTCGGCTCCAATTAATATATCGATTCTGTCGGTGTGATTAAAGTTTGGATCTGCAAACTTAATGTTCTGAGGGAGTGGCCATTTTGATGTATCGATTGTTTGCGTGGGTTGCGGTGACACTATGTTAGGAAGAACCAATGCCTTCAATGCATAGCGATGATTCAACCGGTGATAACGCTAGTTTCTTCATAAGTCGCTCTGTTACGATATTTATTTGAGAGCCGGCGTCTAGCAGTGCTCGGAACTCGCAGCTTCGTCCATTGATTCCGGTAATTTTGACTCTAGCAGTGGCTAGCAGGACGTATTTATGGCTGGGTTTAGGTTGATTTGAAGCCGCTACTGTTGCCATTTCGGTTGTTTCATCCGTGCATGTTTACTTTTCTGACGATGTCGCTGTAGATGCTGTGTTGGATTGTTTTTCGGAAATTTTTGTGGAATCATTTCCCTTAGCTGAATTTTCTAAATGTAATAGTGTGTTGTGTTTTTTGGAACATTTAGCGCAAGACCGAGACTGGCATTCTTTTGCACGATGATCATTTTTGAAACAATTAACGCAGAGTTTTTGTGATTGTGTCCACTTCAGCCGCTCTGCAACACTCATTTTGAGGAATTTTCCACAGTAATAAATTGGATGTCCCTCCTTGGAGCATACTTTACAAAGTGTGACCTTGCTTGCTGCAGCTGAGGTAGAAGGCTCTAGTTTTTGCTTTCCATTGACGACTTCGAGAGTTTGGAACCGAATTTGCAAGAAGGAGAACAGCTCTTCCGTCGTTGGAATAGCTCGCGGATCCCTGTGAGATTGTTCGAACAAGAGATGGCCTTGTTTGTCTAATTTTTGAATTAGGATTTGGGAGAGTAATGGATCCCATTGAGAGGTGTCGATACCCATGTTGTTGATGGCCGCCAGACCTTCTATCATAATGTCGTGGAATTCCTTGATTTCCCTTGCGTCAGCAGTCAGTTTTGGTTGTATCAAAATTTTGTTTATTAATGTTGATATCAAAATTTTTTTGTTTTCAAATCTGTCCTGCAGGATACCCCAGGCAGTTTCATAATTGTTTTCTGTCAATGAAAGGTGCCTTATTAATCTCTCAGCATCCCCCGTCACGTTCGATTTCAAGTACCACATTTTTTGTATCGCTGGTATTTCTTGGTCATGGACCATTCTCACAAACAGATCTGAAAATGTCTGCCGTTTTAAATAGTCCCCATCGAACTTGTCTATAGAAATTTTCGGCATTTTGACTTCTGGCTGTCTTCTATTATTCGCTGATGTTTGCATTCGATTTTTTGACAGCATCGCCAACTTTTGTTGCACCAATTCCTCGATCTGGATATATGTGTCCATATTGTATCCTTCCTTGCTTGGGTCAGAGCATTCTCTCCAAATAAAAAAGTTTGCATCTTCTACTTGTTGCCATAGCTTTTTGATTGCGGCTACAGCTTGTTCTGGTGCTTCTTCATTTGTTTTACTGTTTAATAGACGCCTCAGTGACGAAATCATTGCTCCTTGTTTACGCATGATTGGGCTCAGCCTGCTTATGTGTTCCTCACCTTGGTTCACATTTTGTAGTGGAGTTGCTTGTGGTGTTGGCTTTAGCTTACTCATTGAGGATTCAATTTCTTCTCTGAATTTAAAAACGAGATCCAGCATTTTCGTATAGAAATCGTCCTTAAAGTACTCTTCGTCGGACGGAATGGGGTTCATCAGTCCCATTTGGTTGTCATTGGATTCGAAACGAGTCCATGCTTCGTCCAACCGCTTTAGTCGCTCTTCCAAGTAGCCTGGAGTCTGCTTTCTCTCCTTAGAATCCTTTTTGTAATTCTGTATGATTCTATGAATATTGTCTGCCAACGTTTTTTGAGATTCTATCAATGTTGAGACTTGCTCCATCGTGCAATGTATCTTCGGTTTTCTTCTTCTGTTGATTTATGTCCAACATGTTATTGAAGTTTTTTGTTGAATGATGAATTGATGTTTGATTTTTGCCAATATGTAGCAAAACGTATCCTTTATCGGTGTCTGACCGAATATTGATGCGCGCGTTGAAACGGTTTGATTCGCGACGAACTAAACAAAATTCACTATGAAATAACGGTTTTTTATGATTCCGCGTTTTGTGATCAATTTGATCCTGGTGGATCTTGGTCCACACTTGTATATGATGTGGGACCGTCGGGGTCACCAATGTTTGAGTTTGGAAAGGGGAGTTAAATCAAATTACCGTGCAGCACATAAACTGCAGATATTTTAAATTTAACAGACAGCACATGAACTGTTGATACTCGAAGTCAATAGGAACGCTTAAGTGAATTGATCAGTCAAGAGTTTAGAATTGGACTTATTTTTATTGATCGTTTGTAATTCTTTTATACAATTTTATTGCTTAGTATGCTATTCTTATGACCAATATTTTGTTTGTTTAATTAAATCGAATATTAGGCACAAATATATTGGTTACGTATGAGCGAAACGAAATTTGATATCTTTTGAGTTCAACGTATGACTTTTTGTCTTAAATGCATTAAATGCTAACAAATTGTTTTTATTGTTTTTCGTTCTCTTTTTTTTATTCTTTCGTACAAAACTAAACAGAAGAATTTCATAATGTTTTTTTGAACAGCTTCTTGCATTATTTAGTTTCTTTTTTTTCATAAGAACTTCCCTGTTTGTTTTGTTTTATTGTTTAATTAATAAAAATCATTTCGAATTAAATAAATTGTTATTATACCCAGAAAATCCCATTTACCAAAATATTCCGCAATTACTGTACATCATAAAAAAAGGGTTAACCTTAGTAACCAAGCAATGTTTTGATTACCTGATAAAAATTCGTAAGAACTCATGAATTTTCATACTAGGTACCCTATTTTAAATCAGTCTCAATTTTAGGGGCAATATCTGGAAAATATTTATATATACACACTCTTACCATACAATGATATCTTATTATTTGTGGAATACCTATCCATTACCATTTCGACCTTCATAACCAAAAAATAAACGATAAGAATACCGTACATTTCCAAGGTCAAATGTTAATTTTCAGCGAAAAAATCCACTTAAGCCCATATAAGCTGTTGGGAAAAAAGTAGCTGACAAACCTTACATTTGCCTACTGGGTTATTAAGATTCTCGATATACATATGTATGAACAATAATTTTTTCCTAATATGAAAAAACACTACTTGCATTGATAATAAAGGTAGGGCGTACGTGTTTTTAATTAATTTAATATTAAATTTTATATATGTATTCTTTGAGAAATTCTGGTTGTAGTTCTGAATTATGCTCTGATATTGTTTGGCCAAAAATCATAATGTCGTCTAGATATATAAAACATATATTTTCTGAGCCTGAGCGTGCGCATTCTTTGAAAACTTTTTGAAGCTGGCTTTAATCCAAATGGAAAGGCTTTAAAGTGATAATGCCCGTTGTTTGTTGAAAAAGCTGTTACAGTCCTTTATTGTTTACTGGGCGGAATGTGATGGAATGAATTTGTCATGTCTTATGTGGAGAAATATTTAGCACCTTCTTATTTATCGAGAATATCTTCCAACCTAGAAATGGGAAATTTCTCATCGATTTGTTTTTTTATTTAATTAGCGAAAATCTACTAATCGCTATTTATTTTCTTGTTCTGAGTCTTTTTTTGCTACTATTAATAAAGTTGAACTATCCCAACAAGCAAAATAGGGCAATATGACCAGCGTTAAACCATTCGATCTATTTTGGTTATATTTTTACATATTTTTGACCAAATTTCTGCCTTAAAAATACCCTAACTTAAAACTAAATTTTACAAGGTCGAAATTACCTAAATTCAACCTATGTTACGGCTTAAAAGTCAATGTGACCTTAAAGAATTTTTTAAGTCGAAAATCGAAAATTCCCTTCGCCGCGTTCAGATGTGTTTTTCAAACGCACAAATTCAAAGTTTTTAATTCAAATTTACAAGTAATCGAGAAGACAGAAAACCTACGCGCTAGGTCGTATTTTCCTCGCGAGTGGCTGAGTGGTGTTATCCAGCCAGTTATCTACTTGTGGGCAGTGATCTGAAGAGTTGAAATAAAAAATTTCTTCAAAGATAAGTATTTCATATTCCAATCCATTCCTTATTATTACAAAACACTTTTATAGAAAGAAAGCTGCGTGCCGCAGTTGACGCAGCTATCAGCTGATGCCAATTGGCCATTCACCAAAAAGCTCTCAAAAAGCTCTCTTAAAAGCTCTAGTAGCGTCGACACAAACCGTGGTATGGTAGTTGTCGAAGATGATGATGATCAAGTTCCAAAAGATGTACAACTACCCAG
This sequence comes from Chlorops oryzae, assembly GCA_020466095.1. Classification (NCBI taxonomy): domain Eukaryota; kingdom Metazoa; phylum Arthropoda; class Insecta; order Diptera; family Chloropidae; genus Chlorops; species Chlorops oryzae. The sequence continues at coordinate 58,329,731 of CM035807.1, read as the reverse complement.
CAAGCAGTTTCTTCAAGAAAACGAAACTTCCGTCCAGTCCGAATCGTACAGCCAGTTTTCAATTCTGAAAAGCCAGTTCCAAAGGCAACCCTCCAACTCCACCATTGCAATAAATTCAAATTTAACAGAGAAAAACATTTCAAGTAAATTAAATCGAGCTGAGCCCACAGCATCTCCTTTTTCTACCGCTACAATAACAAAAAAACGCAATGAACTCAGGTTAAAAAATAAAGCGAACAGCAAGCGGTAGTTATTGGCTTGCATCGATACGTCAATATAGTTAAAAGAAAAATAAGCCCAACTGCAAATAATGCCAATAGAGCTAAACTTAATAAAACGGAAACCATATCCACTCCGCCTAGTACTCTTTCAGGTAACCGCTTTGCTCTTTTATCAAGAAATCTAGATGATAAGTCATCTAAAAATGAGCCAAGTAAAGAATTAAAACCGCATTCAATTTATATGTGGGAGCGGAGCTCTAATGCACTAGTTGCCAGTTTAGCAAGCCTCCTAAACAATACCAACTTTCATGTTGTTCTCTTAACTAAAGGAAACATTCACGAAACTAAAATCCAAACTGATTCTGAGGATAACTACCGCAAAGTTGTTAATCAATTTGAGAAGGGAAAATGGAATTTATATACATACCAGCTTAAAAGTAGCAAAGGTATTTCAGTTGTGATTAAAGGTATTGAAAGAGAAGTTGATCCAAACGATATTAAAAATGCTCTCGGCGATCAGGAATTTCATGCTAGAGCAGTTATAAATATAATAAACAAAGAAAAAATACCGCAGCCAATGTGTAGAGTTGACCTTCTTCCTGACATTTTAAAGCTTAAAAAATAATGAAAGCCATCCCATTTATGACTTGATGTACTATAGCATCGTAAAAATACTGTGGAAGAGCCTCACAAACGAAATGGGCCAGTTCAATGCAATTATTGCCAAGAGCTTGGTCATACCAAAACTTACTGCACTCTGCGTACAGTGTGTGTAATATGTGGTGAACTTCATCACAGTTCCGTGTGTAGTACAAAATCGCAAAACTACCGCAATTTAGTAAAATGTAGCAACTGCCAAGGTAATCATACTTCAAATTACCAAGGCTGTATAGTTTACAAAAATCTTAAGCAGCGTCTTGATATCCGAAAGCAAATGTCTCGAAATCCAGTTGAAAATACATTTGTTTCTTTAACCGCGCCATCCGCGAACATAGCTAGTGTTGCTTTTACTCCAGGTGTTTCCTATTCAAATGCTTGGAATACAGGCATTCCATCAAATCAGTTCACACCTTCTAACTCAAATAGCAATCTTGAATTAATGATATCAACTCTTGCTCAAAGTATTTCTTACTTTATGCAGGCAATGCAAAAATCCGTCGAAACAATTGTGGAAATGCAGACTAAGTTAATGACTGCTCTTCTTTCGAAAATATGGGCAGATTAAAAATGTGTGCATGGAATTCAAACGGCTTAAGCTGGCATAAGCAAGAAATCCAAAATTTTTTATTCGTGAATCCGTTGATGTATTGCTTCTCTCAGAAACTCACTTAACTAATAAATGCTTCTTCGCAATCCCTGGATATATATTTTACAAAACCAGTCATCCAGATGGTTAATCACACGGTGGTACAGGCATTCCTATCCGTAAGAGAATTAGCCACTCCCTAATGGAATCGTATGCAAATACTTTTGTCCAAGCAACAACAATAAGTATTTGGGCTAATAGCAAAAGCATGTCAGTTTCAGCGGTATACTACCCACCGCGTCACACTATTTCAGAAAAAATGTATATAGATTTCTTCAAAACCCTCGGTGATAAATGCATCGCAGCTGGAGATTATAGTGCAAAGCATACCCCTTGGGGTTCCCGTCTTTGTAATCCAAAATGTGCTCAACTATAAAGGGAAATAATGAATAAAAAAAAACAATCTTGACTTTGTTTCTCCTAGGAAACCTTCTTATTGGCCAGCGAACCCAAATAAATTACCAGATCTTATAGATTTTGGCATTTTAAAAGGGATTTGAAGAGAATCCATATCAACATATACAACGTTTGATCTGTCTTCAGATCATTCTCCAGTGTTATTCCTATTGAACGAAAGACCAACACAAGTTGATATTCCCCACAGATTAACAAATTTCAATACCAATTGGCTTAAATACAAAAAGTATATAAGCTCAGATATGCACACCAATTACAAAATCGAAAGTAAAGAGCATATTGATGATGCGGTGACAGTCCCTACTTCTATGTTGACGTCAGCAGCAGAGAACTCTTCGCCTAAGTACAGTAAAACGGAAAAGGTGTCCTTTACAAATGCTGAAATAGAAAATCTTATGGCCTGTAAAAGAAGTTGCAGGAGGGATAGGCAACTGTTAGGATATAGAGTGCAAAGCGCTCAGACTAGTGTAGAGCGTATAACCGCGCCCTTATTCCTACTTTCAAATACAGGTTGCAAAGCGCTCAGACGGAGTCGAGCGTATAATCGCACCTATATTCCTATTTCTGAGATACAGGGTACCAAGCGCTCAGACAGTGTCGAGCGTATAATAGTCCCTATAGTATCCCTTTATATAAATGAATGAGCAAAGGATTAAAGGTTATCCTTTATTTTTATTGAGCAAATCCTTTCTCTGGCACAAGATTACCCTATTGAAATTTACTCTCTAGTCACCGTGGCCTCTGGGTGGGTACGGACGTTAGAGTTGAGACATCAAAACAAGTCTGCCCGTCCAGTGGACGCTGCTCCGTTTTAATAGGGAAATATTGCTGATCCTGCATTTTTCATGATCCGTGATCTTCGTTTATTTTGCCAAATTCCTCCTTGCATAGCTTTCAATGTATCGCTTGTGTTGTCCCGTTGTTGTTGTCCCATTACAATTCCACTCACTGATATTTATGCTGTCGTCGTTCTTGCCCTGGATTCGCTTTGAGCACGTACAATCCTCTGCATCCAGATTTTTTAGTTGCTGCATCACTTCATGATTTGCAAGCTCGTGCCTTCCCTCGTGTCATTTGCCCGTCTGCGTCTATCGTCATCGTCGTTCCAAAACGTTTCTGCTCTCGTTCACTTGTTTATTTGTGTTGAATATTATCGTCGCGCAAATGTCGTTTTCATGTTTCAATCACTTGCCTTCTTGCTTTGGTAATCGCGGCTGAGGTCTTTTGCATAGCGGTTGTAGCTATGCATTCATTCATGAAGAGAAGAACAGTAAGTTGGGATAGGGAATGTTTGTGCGGTTGTGACTCACAACATCCCTCCCCTCTTTGGAGAAAATCGCTACCTTTGCGATGTTCAGAATCTTTAGGCTGGATAAGTCTGTTGGTGTTGTGTTATATGTGTTGTTTACTGCAACTGATGTTGTTGTTGGTTTAAAATTTCTTCTAATGTTTTTTATTTTGTTGTTTATTCCAAGACGAAACAATGTGTCGAAATCATGTTGCTGCTGTTGCCTTGGTGGCAAGGCGTTGTTATATACATATTTTTTTTTTTTGTTATTTGCTGGTGCAAGTGATTCGGCATTGAACTTGGAAACACAGACGACCAAAGTTGGAAATTTTGTTTCTGGATGTTTATATTGTTTCGGGAGGCACTTTTGGCTCCCCACTCTCCCCTTCTTGATGTTGATGTGCGTTCTTGTCGAGAGTGTTCTTTTTTTGGTCATTTTGATCCAGGGCAGATTTGATGCTATCGTGTGGTAGACATATTGCTGATGATGTGTTGGAGTGGTGGCCACGGCGCTTACAATTTATTTCAATTACATAGATTATATTACTTCTTAAAAAAAACTTCTATTTAGTTAAAAAAACTCTTATTACCATTTAAGGTTTCAGATGCAGACAAATTGTTATTATTATAATTGTAGTGCCCTACAAAGGAGAATTGTAATTTCACTTATTTAAGTCGTAATCAAGTCGCCCAGCAAAGTAGAATATTCCAATCAAGTATGCTGAGAAGTGAAGGAAATTAATTTACTTTTTATGAAAATTCATTTCTAAAAAACAGTCTGATTCGAATAGTGATTCTGATTGTAATTCAGATTAAAACGCGAATTCAAGCGAACATAATATAATAGATAAAATTGAGTCCTGCTGACTAAACAAAAATATTCTAGCGTGTTTGCTTACTGTTAGTCCTGTGTTAGAGATCTTTCCTAGGTCCTTCCACTCGTCATCGATCCTCTCAAATCCTGATAGGTATCCTGTCAGTCGATAAAGTACTAAAGTACTAAAGTGGTGACCCCGACGTGATTGATATACAGGATGCCGGTCACAAATTCCGACGAGGAGTCGCAAGTCCGCGGAATCCAGCCTAACCGTCCACCAGCACAGTCAGTAATCAGCGCAAATGGTAGTCCTCTATCTCAGCAGGAGGGCGTAATAAATCGTGTAACCGTGAAAGTACCACCGTTTTGGACTGATCATCCGGAAATATGGTTAGCGCACGTAGAAGCACAATTCGCTTTGGCAGCCGTTAGAAGCGATGCGTGCAAGTTCAACACCATAGTCGCCGCTTTGGACTCCAATCTGTTGTCGCAAGTTCGTGACGCGATTCTGAATCCACCCGAAACTGGAAAATTTGACAATTTGAAGCAGCGAATTTTCGAACGCTTTTGTGAGGGTGAGCAAAAGAAGATACAGAGATTACTATCGGAAATCTTTTTGGGAAACAAGAGACCTACTCAACTTCTCGGCGAGTTAAGTTCTCTGGCGAAAGATAAAGTAACGAAAGACTTTCTGAAGTCCCTCTGGTTGCAGCGACTACCATCAACAGTCCAAGCTATCCTGCAAGCATCAGAAGCGAACCTACCTGAGCTTGCAAAACTCGCGGACAAAATCATGGAAGTTGGCGATTACCAACAGTGTGCTAAGGTAACAGAAGTTGGACCAAACTCATCCTACGGGACAGACATTAATGCTCGAATTAATAACCTGGAGAAGCAAATCAACAGGATAGTTACGGATAAAAATAACGACAGACGACGATCACGATCAACTTCTCGCAGGCGATCTTACGACAAGGAGTACAAGAAGAATGGTTCAGAGGATATCTTATGTTGGTATCACCATAAGTTTGGAGACAAGGCTCGAAAATGTCGCGAACCTTGTATTCATACGAATACAAAAAACTAATGACATCTTTTGATCAAGCGACCGCAGCAAAAGCATATTGTCAGGTCGCTCGCCTAATGGTCCAGGACAGTAACACAAAATTAAATTTTTTGATCGACACTGGTGCAGACATATCGGTATTACCTAAAGCGTGTAGTAGAAGCTCCGAACAGCCTACTTGTAGAAAATTATTCGCAGCAAATGGGTCGCACATACAAACATACGGCGAAAAAAGGATCCGACTGTCTCTTGGATTACGACGTGATTTCCCGTGGACGTTTGTGGTCGCAGAAGTTAAATCTCCTATCCTCGGGTCAGACTTCCTTAAACACTACGACCTATTGGTCGACATGACCAGGAACAAGCTGATCGAAAGACGTTACTGGAATCTGTATGCATGACCAAAAGTACAGCCGCTCCGCGAATTTTGGTCTACAACGTGGGTGACCGTTACGCGCATCTTCTGCAAGAATACAAGGATCTGGCAATAATCAACGTGAACAAAAATCCAGTCGAATCCGAAGTCACTCACCACATTATCACGAAGGGAGCACCGGTATTTGCGCGACCCAGGCGACTCTCCACGGAGAAGTAACAAGCAACAAAAAAGGAATTTCAGTACTTGATGGAAACGAGTATTTGCCGTCCGTCCAAGAGCAATTGGGCCAGCCCCTTACATTTGGTAAAAAAGTCAAATGGGGACTGGCGACCATGTGGCGATTATCGTGCCCTGAACAACATCACCGTTCCTGACAGGTATCCGATCCCGTACCTGCACGATGTAACAACAGTTTTGCACAATAAGACAATTTTTTCAACGATTGATTTGCAGAAAGCTTACCACCAAATTCCGGTTGAGCCGTCAGACGTACCAAAGACCGCTACAGTAACTCCATTCGGGTTATTCGAATTTATGTATATGACGTTTGGCTTAAGGAATGCGTCTCAAACATTTCAGCGTTATATGAATCAAAGTCTAAACGGGCTTGACTTTGTCTTTTGTTATATTGACGACATTCTCATCGCGTCGTCATCTGAAGCTGAGCATGAACAACATCTGCGAACCTTTCTCGACCGTCTTCGAAAGGCAAAACTATTAATAAACATTGATAAGTGCCAGTTTGGTAAACAAAAAGTGACGTTTCTTGGCCACCAAATAACCTCCCAAGGTCTGCAGCCTCCAGAGGAAAAAGTCGATGCCATCCGAAACTTCGCACAACCGGAGACTGTCAAGGAATTAAAAAAATTTTTGGGGATGATTAATTTTTACCGTTCATTTATTTCCCAAGCGATAAGAAACCAGAGTATATTGCAACAGCTAATACCGGGTAACCGAAAGAATGATAAGCGTATAATTACCTGGACGCCAGAGACAATCACGGCATTCGAAAGCTGCAAAAATGACCTGTCAAGCGCTACGATGCTGAGATATATGGCACCAAATGCGGCGTTAACATTGACAACAGACGCCTCCGATGTCGACGGAAAAATTCAACCGCTTGGTTTTTATTCCCGGAAACTTTCGCCGGCGCAGCGAAACTATAGCGCGTACGACCGAGAGCTCACCGCAGTGTTCCCAGCTGTTCAGCATTTCAGACACGCGCTAGAAGGAAGAGAGTTTGTGATTTACACGGATCATAAGCCATTGATTTTCGCCTCTAAGCAAAGAACCGAAAAAGCATCACCTCGAAGGGTACGCCAGCTCGACTTTATAAGCCAGTTTAGTACCGACATTCGCCACTTACCTGGAGCAGACAACAATGTAGCTGATTTTTTGTCACGTATAAATGCCGTCCAGGCTGATATCAACTTCGAAGAGATGGCAAAACTGCAAGAGGAAGATCAGCAACTCCATGAACTTTTGCGAGGCGGTAAAAACATTTCTGTTGATTTGCAAAGTTTGTCTTTTCCAGATTCCCCGAAAGAGCTGTACTGTCACGTCACACGAAATAAGATCAAACCATACGTCCCACACCAAATGCGCCAAGAGGTCAGCCGCAAGATTCATTCCTTATCTCATCCAGGTATCAAAGCAAGGAAGAAATTGATCTGCGAGCGTTTTTTTTGGCCTGCCATGTCTACAGATATTGGCAATTTTGTGCGGGCATGCATCCCGTGTCAAAAAGCTAAGGTCCAGCGTCATACGAAAGCACCATTGGGGGAGTATGATTTGGTAGATGCCCGTTTTGCGCACATTAACATTGATATCGTGGGGCCATTGCCAAGTTCAATTAGCTATCGATATTGCCTGACATGCGTTGATAGGTTCTCACGTTGGCCGGTTGCTGTACCCCTGATGGATATCACCGCGGAAACCGTCGCGAGCGCCCTAATCAATCATTGGATTTCGGTGTTCCGAAGAAAATAACTACCGATTTGGGACGGCAGTTCGAATCACAGGTTTTCCAAGAGCTCACAAGGATGCTTGGTATTAACCATCTCCGCACAACTGCATACCATCCGCAATCTAACGGAATGGTTGATCGCTGGCATCGCGCTTTGAAGTCCGCTGTTAAATGTTGCGAAACAAACGAGTGGACAACGTCACTTCCTCTAATATTGTTGGGCATGAGAGCTACAGTAAAGAGTGACTTCGGGGCATGCCCAGCGGAACTGATTTTCGGAACATCAGTGTGTCTGCCAGGAGAATTTTTCGTCGAACAAAACAGCAATATTACCGAATCCGAATTCGTCAAAGTTCTTCGCAAAGCCATGTCCGATCTGCCAATACGTAAACCATCTCGACATGCAATCGAAAGAAGTTTTGTTCAGCCTGCTTTGAAGGACTGCAAATATGTCTTCATAAGAGTGGACAGAATACGAACACCGCTGGAATACAACATACATATTCGGCGACATTCCAGTAGCAGAGACTGAGAAACAACTCATCACCAAGAAGAGAGCCGAGCACGAGCCAGACGTAGTGAGCGTTAGCAAAAAACCCTTTGTTACGGCATCCGGAAGACATGTGCGATTTCCTGCGAAATACCTATAGTCTTCCGCTAGGCGGGGGGTATTGTAGTGCCCTACAAAGGAGAATTGTAATTTCACTCATTTAAGTCGTAATCAAGTTGCCCTGCAAAGTAGAATATTCCAATCAAGTATGCTGAGAAGTGAAGGAAATTAATTTACTTTTTATGAAAATTCATTTCTAAAAAACAGTCTGATTCGAATAGTGATTCTGATTGTAATTCAGATTAAAACGCGAATTCAAGCGAACATTATATAATAGATAAAATTTAGTCCTGCTGACTAAACAAAAATATTCTAGTGTGTTTGCTTACTGTTAGTCCTGTGTTCGAGATCTTTCCTAGGTCCTTCCACTCGTCATCGATCCTCTCAAATCCTGATACGTATCCTGTCATTCGATAAAGTACCAAAGTAGTAAATAATAATTAGAATTTTTAGTATTAGTTTTGTTGTTCTTAGTTATAATTAATTTTTTTATTTGAAATACCTATGTTAAAACGTTAGATAAATTGGTTTTTCCTTTTTAATTCTAAATAAGTTTTTAATATGCAAAACAAAACTTGAAATATTTGAGAGAATTATTTTATACGTTATTTGTTCTAGTTCCAGGGCTTTGAAGTACCTTTTGATACACATATTTTTCCTCTCCATATACATATATAAATATAAGTATATATTTAATGCTTAATTTTCAATTTAAGTTGCTTATTGTTCAAGGTTTTGGTGGAAAATTTTCACACTTAACAAGATAATGATTTTTAATGTTGATCTTATAATATAATTTATATGCTACGTTAAAATTTTGTCAAAGGCAAAAGTTTGCAAAATTAAATGCAATGCAAGCAATTAGGTTTTGTCATTTTTTCTTTCTTAACCTAAAAGGCCATGACCTTAAAACAACAGGCAGCAAAATCTGGCTAATATTTATCTTAAATTTATTATTCCTGCACGCTTCTAAAATGACAGTTCGATTGTTTAAATGTACTTTTTTCTCTAAAGGTTGTTTGCCTTTTTTCCTCGATTTCATTTGTTTTAATATTTTGGTTAAATTGTCTCGTAATATTTTTGATAATTTGTTTATTTGTTGCTCTTTTCCCTCCCATTCTTTTAATAAATTCGCCAAAAAAGTCGAGTTATTTTTTTTAATATAATAATAATAATTTATTAAATAAATATGTGTTCCCAATGCAACAAAACCGTATGGTCTTATATAACAGCATTGGTGATTACAAATGCACTTATTCAAATCCTAAGACATTGATGGTTACAAGCAATAATATATAAGATACAAAATATTTTATTTTTTTTTTTAAACTTTGCGTGACTTTACTGAATCTTTCTTAATTTGCGAAACTAACAGTAAATATTCGAATCTTATATCTAGTACTACACATTTTCTATTTATACAGAGAAAAATATAAATAGTTGCTGATTCCAACGGGCCTCAATTTAAGAAGCTGGGCTGATGAGAGTTTAGCGCTGTTACACCGCTTACATTGTATCGAGCTTTGTGAATCCTTACGTGTGGCGTGCACGAGCGAGGTGCGCCAGACGTAGTAACGCCTTTTTTGGCTGGAACGGATACGTTCTTGCCAGTGATGAGCATTGGTCCTGTATCCTTGGATAGGTAATCATCTGACTTGCACGAGCGAGGTGCATATAAGAGAGCATCGGTCTTAAGCCTCTAAGACGGTAGATGCAGACGGGTCTGACTTGCACGAGCGAGGTGCATATAAGAGTGCATCGGTCTTAAGCCTCTAAGACGGTAGATGCAGACGTATCTGACTTGCACGAGCGAGGTGCATATAAAAGAGCATCGGTCTTAAACCTCTAAGACGGTAGATGCCGACGGATCTGACTTGCACGAGCGAAGTGCATATAAAAAAGCATCGGTCTTAAACCTCTAAGACGGTAGATGCAGACGGAAGGTCCTTTCTTTTTAAACGTGTTCGACTTGTTGTGTTACTGAGGCTTCTTGCCAACTGATTCGAATGATGTCTTATCTTATCGTTGTATGATGATTTTAATCGTATGATTTCATCCTTAATGAGTGGAATTTGTAGGTCACGGTGAATATGTTCATTACGAATATACCATGGGGCACCTGTAATGATTCTGAGAATTTTCGATTGAGCTCTTTGGATTATTTCAATAGAGGAAGCGCAGGCATTTCCCCACAACTGAATGCCATAAGACCAAACTGGCTTTAATACACTATTGTATAAAAGAACTTTATGCTCCATGTTCAGAGAAGAGCGATGGTTAATCAACCAGTGAATTTTTGATGCTTTAAGCTTTAGGTTTGTTCTCTTTGCCTCGATGTGCTTTCGCCAAGTTAATCGTTTGTCTAGATGGACTCCTAAATAAACGACACTATCTACTTGACGGATGGAAACTCCGTTTAGTTGTATACTTGGGCTTATACCCCTTCTTAGCGTAAATGTAATGTGTTTACATTTACCTTCGTTTACATTAATTCGCCAGGTAGAGAGCCAATTTTCAATTAATTGCATATGTTCTTGTAGGATTCTTGATCTTGATGAGCTGAATAATGCTGTGTCGTCAGCAAAAGTTGACATTACAATATTATCTCTAGTGGGGATGTCAGCTGTTAGAAGAAGGTAAAGAGAGGGGCCTAATACACTGCCTTGCGGGACTCCTGCTTTAATTTCAAATTTTTCCGTTATAAATTCATTAACTCTTACTCTAAAGAATCTGTTTTGGAGGTATGATATAAGAATTTCGTGAAAATTTTGAGGGAGTAGGGACTTTATTTTAGCAATAAGACCCCCATGCCACACTTCGTCGAAAGCTTGAGCGATATCAAGGAATATTGCAGAACAATATTCTTTTTTTTCGAAGGCGTTACGAATTTCACGAGTGATTCGATTTACCTGTTCAATAGTTCCATGTTTTTTTCTAAAGCCAAATTGATGAGCAGGGATTAAGTTATTCTCGTGGATGTATGGCGTTATTTTTATAAGAAGAGCTTTTTCAAAGAGTTTAGATAAGCAGGGGAGAAGGCTTATTGGGCGATAGGAGCTTGCTGTCGTCATATCTTTGCCGGGCTTCAGTACCATCGTGATAACCGATTCTTTCCACATCTTAGGGAAGTGGGAAGCGCATAATAGCAATAAAAAGTTTTGCTATAAATCTAAGAGAAATGTGTGGCAACTCCTTGATTATTTTTGGTGTTATATAGTCCCGACCGGGAGCTTTTTTCTCGCAAAAATTATCCTTAATTATGCTTTTTATATCATTGGCATTAAATGTCACAGGAAAAGTTTGGTTGTTTTCTTCGAAGGGAGGAAGTCTTAGGTCATTAACTGGAGGGTTCGGAAGGAAAACTGAGCACAAGTGTTGAGCAAACACAGAAGCTTTTTCCTCGTCACTTCTTGCCCATCTTCCACTTTGATCTCTTAAAGGAGATTCATGGTCTATGGAAGAGTTTTTTACTTTTAAAGCTCGCCACAGTGATCCTTTTGATGAACAGTTAGGTGAAAGTTTAGAAATGAAATAAGTATTTTTCTTGTCTTGTTCTTTTTGGAGAGCGATTTTAAGTTGCGTCGTAGCTAAGTTGAGTCTGGCTTTACTTTCAGGTGACCTATTTTGTTGCCATTCACGTCTTAGTCTACGTTTTTCTCGCAAAAGCCTTTCAATATGGCTATTAGTATAATTAAAATTTCTATGGACAATGGCAGGAATTTTCGGGGTGGAATGCTCCGCCGCCGAAGCCAATATTGTATTAAGGTAACAACCGCTTCATCAATTTGGTTTTCATTGTCTATTGAATATTCTGAGTGAATATGTGTTGCAACATACTTTTTGTATTTAACCCAATGTGTTTTAGAGGTTGTCAGACTGAAAGGGGGGCACGACATCCTTATGTTTTGTGAAATTTTGAATAGCAAGGGACAGTGATCTGAAGACATTTCGTAGGTCAACGAGTTTGAAATTTTTGAATTATCAATACCTCGTGTGATGGCAAAGTCTATAAGGTCTGGTATTTTGTTATGGTCTGTTGGCCAATACGTAGGTTGTCCTGGTGAAAGAAATCCTAAGGTACCGGATCTATTTATTAGTGTCTTATATAATTGTCTTCCCCTTGGGGAAATTAGGCGTGAGCCCCAATGGGTATGCTTTGCATTATAATCGCCTGCTGCTAAAAATCTATTTCCAAGAGTGTGAAAAAATTCTTTAAATTGATTTTCTGTTATTGTAAATCGTGGAGGGCAATATATAGCAGATAGAACTAAATTTGCACCACAGCTTTCTAAAGAAATTGAAGTTGCTTGAAAGTAAATTTTTGAGAACGGTTCGAGAGGGAAATGTTTAATCCGGTTACGAATCAAAATACCCGTTCCCCCATGGGCTTTCCCATCAGGGTGGTTCGTTCTGTAGAATTTATAGCCTGGAATCGAGAAATTATTTTTATCGGTAAGATGAGTTTCAGAAATAAGCATCACGTCTATAGAGTTGTTTGAAAGAAAATGTGTCAATTCCAGCTTACGCTGATTTATACAATTTGCGTTCCAAGAGGATATAATAAGTAAATTCATTTTTGTGCGGTTAAGATTTGGAGCAACTGATTTTGTGCTCTAAGTAACTCTTGGAGTGTGTTCTGCATTTGCGACATGAATTGTGTCATACATTGCGTCAGACTGACCAACATGGTTTCGAGACCAGCGTTCTGGTGCTGGGGGACGGAATGGACACTTACGCCTGATTTAGCTACATTTGCATAGGACATATTATTAGTCACAGGAACGCTAATTTTGTGCGGTTGCGAGGAAATAGGGGTTTGAAATACAATTTGATTTGACATTGTACGACTAGCTTGCTTTTTTTCTAACATACGATTTTTTAATTCTTTATATCCCGGACATCCCCTATAGTTTGCAGTGTGATTTCCACCGCAATTGCTGCATTTTTTTCACTGTGGATTGGTCTTTGCTTTTGTCGCAGTTCGCGGAGCTATGAAATTCTCCGCAAACAACGCAGACCATACGTAGGGTGCAGTAAGACTTAGTATGCCCATATTCTTGGCAATTAGTACATTGGACAGGGCCTGAACGTTTATGAGGTTCTTCTATTACAACTCTACGGTGAAGAAGATATTGTAATCTGTAGATTGGATGAGACTCATTATTTTTTAGCTTTAAGTTATCAGGACTGAGCTCTACTTTGAACATCGGCTGCGGAGTTTTGTTCCGATTGAAAATATTCATTTCATTTCTAATTTTAAAGCCCTTCGACTCTAAGGCTTGTTTGATTTCCAAAGGAGCTACATCAGATTCAATACCTTTAACAATTACGATAAGGCCTTTGCTACTTTTGAGCTGATACGTATAGTAGCTTTTTTTGTTATCATCAAAGTATTTGGTGACCGTTCTGTATTTATTTTCATTATAAATTTGAATTTTGGTCTCATGAAGATTTCCTGTTGTAAGGGGAACGATGTGGAAAGACTCCTTTCCAATTAGCTGGGTCAAGCTCGTGACCAAATTACTGGAACTACGCTCTCGAAGATAAACTGGTGGCGGTTTTGGTGTTTTTTCTCCAGCTTCCTTCCAGGAATCCGAATTCTCAGCAGTCTCTGTAGTTAGAGCCGCAAATCTATTGCCAGATAGCACGTTTGACGGATTAGCGTCGAATTTAGTTTTATTTATTTTCGCTTTTGCCACATTTGATTTTTGTGGGCTAAGTTTCCTTTTAATTTTAATGTAGCGGTCCATACCTGTCTGCACTGCTGGATCGCGTACGCTATTAACAGGAGCTTTTACACCGCTGTTAGCAGAAGGCGCAGCTTCTGTTGTTGAACTTTCTGTTGTTGAAGTTTGAGATGTTAGCGATTGAGAGGGAGAAATATTGTTTAGCGTGCGCGGTAATTCTGGCGCTTTGACTATTAAGTATGCATTTCTGGCGTTAGAGCCACTAATAGAATGCCTTCTTTCAGGTTGCGATTTTAAGGTATCACGTTGCATGCGTATTGTTTGCACGCTCAGTATAAGCTAAGCTTTAAGTCTGGCCTATGATAGGGCAAAGCTTAAAGCTTTTTATTTCGGTTTGTGAACCAGCTAGAAATCTAATTAGAACAACTTTGGTGAAAGAATAAGGTGCAAAGAGAAAATAGATAATGTAAACAAAAAGAGATTAGGGAAAGTCGCTAAGATTATAAATCTTTCGACTTGGAAAAATAACGTCTCACCCAACGTGGCTGCAAATTCTCAGGTCCCTGGGACGGTGGACACGTGTAGAATCCCGCGAGATGGAGACGGAAATATTTAATTTATTTTATTTCGTTTGTTTAGATTTTTTTTTTAATTCCGATCGGACGAGCGCTTAAGACTTCGACTTTTCCGAACAGGGTTGCCAATACTAATATGAAATACGAATTACAATATGACCAAATTTCTTTAAGCTAAACTGACTCAAAACGCTGACTTAAAAGTACAAAAAAAAATTTAATTAAATTAAATTACATATTAAATTTTAAATTTTAAATAAACAACATAAAATAAATAACATAACAGGTTGGCTGATAAGTCCCCGGTCTAACAAAGAAAAACACATTTTTTTGTCAAAATTAGTTTTTATTATTTAACATAGTTCCCTTCAAGAGCGATACAACGATTATAACGACCTTCCAATTTTTTGATACCATTTTGGTAGTACTCCTTCGGGTTTGCCTCAAAATAGGCCTCAGTTTCGGCGATCACCTCTTCATTGCAGCCAAATTTTTTCCCTGCGAGCATCCTTTTGAGGTCTGAGAACAAGAAAAAGTCGCTGGGGGCCAGATCTGGAGAATACGGTGGGTGGGGAAGCAATTCGAAGCCTAATTCATGAATTTTTGCCATCGTTCTCAATGACTTGTGGCACGGTGCGTTGTCTTGGTGGAACATTACTTTTTTCTTCTTCATATGGGGCCGTTTTGCCGCAATTTCGACCTTCAAAAGCTCCAATAACGACGTATAATAGTCACTGTTGATGGTTTTTCCCTTCTCAAGATAATCGATAAAAAATATTCCATGCCCATCCCAAAAAACAGAGGCCAGTACTTTGCCAGCGGACTTTTGAGTCTTTCCACGCTTCGGAGACGGTTCACCGATCGCTGTCCACTCAGCCGACTGTCGATTGGACTCAGGAGTGTAGTGATAGAGCCATGTTTCATCCGTTGTCACATATCGACGCAAAAACTCGGGTGTATTGCGAGTTAACAGCTGCAAACACCGCTCAGAATTATCAACACGTTGTTGTTTTTTGTGAAATGTGAGCTCGCGCGGCACCCATTTTGCACAGAGCTTTTTCATATCCAAATATTGATGAATGATATGACCAACACGTTCCTTTGATATCTTTAGGGCCTCTGCTTTCTTGATCACTTCATTTTACGGTCATTCAAAATCATTTTGTGAATTTTTTTGATGTTTTCGTCGGTAACCACCTCTTTCGGGCGTCCACTGCGTTCACCGTCCTCCGTGCTCATTTCACCACGCTTGAATTTTGCATACAAATCAATTATTGTTGATTTTCCTGGGGCAAAGTCCGAAAACTCTTTATCAAGCCAAGTTTTTGCTTCCACTATATTTTTCCCTTCAGAAAACAGTATTTTATCAAAACACAAAATTCTTTTTTTTCCATTTTTTTTTTCACAATAACAAAAGTTGCTTCACAAAAGACGCTCTATCTCACAAACTAATTGACTTACAGACGTCAAATTTTGACACGAATCATTCGAAGGTTGCCACTGTATAAAAATAATATGCATTTAATACTAACGACGCCATCTATGTGTCAGACCGGGGACTTATCAGCCAACCTGGTAAATAACATAAAATAAAATAACATAAAAATAAATGAGAGAGCATAGAGAATAAATAGATAAATAAGATAATTAGATAAAAATAAAAATATAATAAATAAATAAATAAAAATAGCAAAAAAAAAAGAAATAGAAAAAAGGGAAGTTAAGAACAGAAAGAGAAGGGACAGCGAAAGCAATTAAACAGGTTAGGGACTAGGTAGACAAAGTTAAATTTAAATGGCAGATCGAGGCAGGAACAGAGTTACTTTAAAAGGATAGTAATTGACGCAAGGTCGATTTGAAAATTGTTGCGCTGCATATACGTTGCGCGGTTGTGGGAAGAGCATTCCAAAGACGACTAGCATAAATAAAGAATTGCCGCTCAGTCGAGAGCGAAGTTTGTCTCATATGGATAATGTGGAGATTTCGCTCAGATCTTGTAAACGTTAATCGAGAATTTAGATAGGGCGGTTCCTGAGTGTGAACAATTTTGTGTGTTAGAATTAGCACTCGATATTTTAGCAAATTGTCGAAAGACATTCCATTTATTTTATTCGCGAAATTGCTTTTGTGGTCATATCTTTTCAAGTTAAATATGTATCTGGTTATATAATTATATAGTACAGTCAGTTTCCGCTTGTGCACGGCATTACAATAAGCATATATTTCGCTCCCATAGAGGAGAGTTGGCAATATATATTGAATGGCTATTGTTTTCCGAATATGCAAGGGAGTATAAAATTGAGATTGCCATAAATAACGAAGCATACAGTACACTATTCCTATTACGCTTACTATATGGTTAT